>JACVVK020000022.1:177500-437500 GCA_018292915.2 Batillaria attramentaria
AAAATCGCCTGTGAAACTGAACACTTGAGAGCTGATAACAGGAGCAAGCTTGACAACACTGGACGATGACGAATATGACAAACACATGTGTGCGCCTGCTGCCATTTCGATCGACAAAGCCTTGTTTTCTTACTGTTTATTTTTGCGCAAATCCAGTCAAAAACACACAGAGGGAAAAGTGAAGCGCGACCAGGGCCCGTATGTAAAACTCGAGGTTAATTTAACCCACGGCTTCGGGCCTAACCCAGACTAGGACAAAAGAAACCCCAAAACAAAATTAAATTTTTTAAAAAGCGAAGAAAGAAAGAAAGACGGCATAGGCACCTTGCTGGATTGGTCCCGCTTACTGATTTAACACACAAAAAAACACAGAAAATTTAACCCTATAAATACGAGTTAAATTTTCTTCTCTTTCCTGTTTTTGTTGTCGTTGTTGTACCTGTTGGTGTCAGTTATTGCTGTTGTTTGGTTGGATGGGTTGGTGGTTGTTTTTGTGTGTTGTTGTTTTAGTTGTTGGTTTTTGTTGGTGGGTTTTTGTTGTTGTTGTTGTTTTGGTTTTTTTGGAGGGTTACAATATAACGGTCTGATTCTGATGCCATACTGACAGGCGGAGCGTGGAGTGCGTCACGGCTGATTGACTGCATTGTCATGTCTGAGAATATCGGCTGTGGGGGGCCCTTCAAGGGCATGGGGCGCAACTCTGGCAAGTTTACCGTCAACAAACGTCGCACGACCTCTCAAGACAAGTAAGTTGTCCCCCCACTCATGGGTTACCCGAACTAAATGCAATCGTGTTCATTCGTACACCATGTGGCAGGGTACAATAATGCACCGTATTTTACTGTATCTCATGCGGTGGAGAAGTGTCGTGTCTTGTGCTCAGACGTAGGAGTTACATTTTGCGTCAAAACGTATACAATGTATCAGAGGGTAGACCGTGAAAACATTCTTTCTCGGTCTTTCAAGCCAGTCAGTTCAGAGCAGTTCAGAGCACCTCAATCCCGGCAGTCAGTCATGGTAAAATTGTGTGTCTTCTACGGCAATGGTGCTAAACTACATAAAACGCACCACTGACCAATCTCTCAGAATCAGGAGCTACATTCTGTGTCAAAACGTACATCAGCGGGTAGACAATTTTCATCTCTGTCTTCCAGAACACCTGGGTCGTGGCAAATTGCAAATCACGAGTCATATGACACAGGAAACAGGTCAGGTTTTAACTTGACACATCTCTATAATTCGGAGTCCGGCTGTAGTCACGGGCCGACGGTCACGGTGACTAAAAAAGCTTGTATCAATGGCGGTGACTGAGATATCCTGTATCAACAGTTCCCGGTGTGCGTTTGAAGCGTGTAGGTTTTTGTTGTTGTTTTTCCATTTACACGATCATACATTTACGTACCTACAATATAAATATGGCTTACATATGTGACAGACAGCTATGCTACATGAATAATACACTGATACAGATTATTACAAAACACACACACACACACACACACACACACACACACACACACACACACACACACACACACACACACACACGCCCCTGTATCAAGTTCATGCACTCGCACATACCAACACACACATACAGGTTTAGTCGCTAGCGACTACATGAACAAACCGGCCGGTACGTGTTCAATGTTCGAAACCACATGAGTCATACACAAAACAGCAGGCCCAAACTTCAACGGAACAGTGCTTTGTGTCAGTGGAAACCAACTCTTACAAAACGTTGTATTTAGCCCAGCAGTACCACGTCTATGCCTTTCCATTATATACCGTTGTTTGACTGATCTCAGTTGTGAAGACTATGAAGTCTGGCCGGGACTCTTGTAGTCTGCATTTACGATAGATAAAGAATCTGGCCACTCGTAACGATAGACCAACAACAGAATCCGTATTTTGTTTTTTTAAATTGTACCAAAAGTAACCAGAGTCTTGAAGCATAGCAACATCATCGTCAGTCACACGCACGCGACCCTCACCTGTCTGGAGTAATTACTGAGTAATCCCGTATACAGACTATCGACTGAACACTATCTGCTATGTACACATACTGTATTGCATTACTGGTCTCATCAGAATCAGTTGTACTGTTTGAAATGTGTACGTGCACGCCGGAAAGCCGGCTAGATGAGCATAGTTGCTGATGGCAGGCTATGCATAAATTGGTTTTCTTATGTCAGATTATCAACACTCAGCCTGCAATATTTATGGGCATCTTGGGGTGTTATATATCCCAGGTTGTTATTCATTTCCCATGCGTCTGTTTCTTACAATCTGCGCACACACTGACACTGCAGAACAAACAGCAGAGTCGCAAAGATTAATGATTGAACAGAGAGTCCGAGGATCGAGTACACCACCGTATCAATCGGCCACAACTAAAGCAGGACTGGTTGGCTGTCCTTATATCATTATGTATATCATTATGTTAGAGTGCTTAATGTACTTGACTTTCCGATTCGGGCAGAACACAGTTTGATCATGCTGCTCTGCTCAGTTCTAACGTATATACCCTGTCCAGTCGACTGTCACGCGTTTACGTCCGTTTACTGAATTCCTAAGGATTTTAACTCGGTCAATGTCAAGTGTAGGAAAACTTCGAAACTCTGTGAGCCCAAAACAGGTTAGTCTGACATGCCGCGAGTCTGACCGAGGTCATAAATTTTGCATAAGGATATAGGGTGTGTGTGTGTGTGTGTGTGTGTGTGTGTGTGTGTGTGTGTGTGTGTGTGTGTGTGTGTGTGTGTGTGTGTGTGTGTGTCAGTGTGTCTGTGTGTGTGTGTCAGTGTGTCTGTGTGTGATGAGTAGATTGTACGGGACAGTCAGTCACAGCAAAAGCCGAAATGGATAACGGCATAGACCTAGTTAGAAGTTTCGCAATATTGTTTGCTTTGACAACACGGGGACTGATACGACACTACATGTACATCCAGTGACCGAGTCGAACGTGTGCATGAGTGCTGGGGCGTGGAGCCATTCACGAAATATAATCGCTTGTGGAATGCACGAATCACACACCCAGACTGAATCTGTAGTGCGTTAATCGGCGCGGCGTTGCAGTAGTAGACCGTTAGACCGTCCCATGTCAGAGGGATAGTATAGGGGCATTATACACTGTACTAGCAACATCAATCAATACACTGGAAAGATTACAGTAAGTTTTTGTGCCAGTGGTCAATTAAAGTCAATACCAAAAACAAAAATGACCAACGGGCGATCTGTTGTGAATGTAGAAATCGGAAGATGACTGGCGTATTTGAAACGTCATCCGCGATTTCGGCAAAACACAATTTAGCATGTTGGGTTCAGAAACATGTTGACTTAAACGTGCTTCAACTGCCAAAATGTACAGACACTGAACTACTGTACATGCCACCTGGCATTTCACGATGAGTCCTGTACACTTTGTCAGTTTGTTACAAGAAGCTGATCAATCAAACTGTTATCATATGCAAACTGACTAACCCTGCACGAGCAACTGACCCGGCTGTAAGGTAGACTGTTGTTCGTAACTGGGCTTTGCAACTGGGTGTTTGGGGCTTAACGTCCCCATCACAAGATGTATCCCTGACTGGACCCGTTACCCAAAACAGGCCCAGTGCAAACAGTCATAGGAAACGGGCAAGGTTTTGGGGTAAGCGCATGTTTTTACTCCGGACTAGGGTAGGAGTCGACTGAGTTCACACCGAGTCCGTCTGCAGGCCGCAGGAAATGCGAGAGTAGTGCCTAGTGGTCCTGCCCACTAGAACGCCGGCCGCTCGTCTCAATCGCTTCTTTAGAGATATTTTGTGTAGTGAATGGGATCTCGTGTGGGCCGTAAGCTTCGCTGTGTTTTACAGGACCCGAAAAGGTCATTCATAATATAGTGATATACGTATCCACAGTGGCATTTGGCATTGAGCTGTGGCCACTGTGCCTTAATTCTTTGTAGGTTCATCTACGCGGGTCGAACTGGCGTGGTGCCAACAGCTTTGTCTGTATACGTACCTTTAGTCTGTGTCCAGTCAACCATGGCGCGGTTTCCCATGGCTGACAGTATACAGGCATGTAGTCAAACAACAGTCGATATTTTGCGTCAAAGTTCAGCCTGTCTTCCATAGGACGCTCTTGTCAGTGTGTGTGTTTGTGGCGACACCAGCCAACTAGCGAAGTCCGTTTACAAGCATTTCTTGGGATTATTTTGTTTTTGTTGACTGGCCGCTTTCAGTTCTGCGGCTTTGAATGCCCTTTGTTTGGCACGTGTCATAATAGTGTGGCCTGGTTTCCGGTGCGGAATTAACTCCCAGCAAAAAATAACAACAACAACAAAACTGGAGGACAAAAGCCTGATTCACTGAAGAACATCTTTCACATCGACGCTGTTACGTATGATTTCATTAACGTCTGACGTGTTACTCGTCAAGTTGTTCAGTCATTCTGGAGTGTGTCTGACTATGTGAATATGACCATATATGATCTGAATACAAGTTCACTTTGTCGAAGCGTTCTGTAGGATTAAGTATCCATGTTTCCGGGCTCAGTGAAATCTGACTGCCAGTTGAGGAATGTCTTTGACAGTGACGGCATAACGTGTGATTTAATGTCTGGCGTGCTGAGTTCACTAGGCTTCAACCGGGTGACGCTGTTCTCTGCTGCATGTCTCAAGAAGAAAACACGCCCAACACTGATCTCAAGCAAACAGACACACAAGGAACTGAAACTGTGAAAAAGAAGAAAAAGAGATCACTGAGAAGAAGGAAGACTGGTGACGTGGATGATACTGGAGAGAGGCAAACACCGACCGGCAACGAAAATGATTTATTCAATGTGACCGGACGAGAGGGTCAGATAGTAGCTAGGTTTGCGCCGCAGGACAGCGCTCCGTCAACAGTGCAAAATGCGGACAAAACAACCCACGACATCAAAGATTCCGAAATCGACCTGGGACAGGCTGTAATTACCGACCTTCCCGGAACAATTCCTGGCGATTCTGCAGACTCTAGTTCACAGAAGCCTAAGAACTTCAAGAAACGAAAAAGCAGGAAAAGGCTTCTGCTAGAGGGTGCTGGAAACAAAGTTAATCCAGTAGATGACAGCAGTGCGCCACTTTACACACACATTGAGTCGCCTTGGGCATCGAGTTCAGTTGAAGCTGCAGCAGGCTCTGAATCGCTCTCGTCACGAAACATGTCTTCTGGGGACCGACCAACAGAGGATGCCTTGTCGCAGCCTCAGTTTTACCTGGAGGAGGTGGAACCGATTGGAAGCAAGTCTCGCCCTCCTTCCGGTGTGTCGGCCTTGCTGAGGGAGGGAGGGGGCAAGTCTCGTGGTGACGTCACCTCTGCCACATCACGTCACGCTCACTCTGTCCAAGTTGACTTTGCGTCACTGACGCCTGAGTTAGTATGACGTGTCCAATTTGTTTTTTCTTTCTTGTTTTGTGATTTCTTTTTATTAATATCAGCCTGGTTCAGTTTTGCCTGTGTGATTTCTTAGCGATCATCAGTCTCAGATTTAAAGCCGGTGCTGCGCAGAATATGTCAGTCACCGATTACTGAATGATGTCAGTGCTGAAGGCCGCTAGAGCTGCTGACCACAACAGGTACCGGGCCTCCGAGAAAATCGTCACACTTGCCTACTATGTCTTGGTCTGTCTTTGTCGGCCGGGTTACTATGCTAATAACTGAGTTGCCGGCACCCGGCCGACCAGCCACTGAACAAACCACAGCCATCCAACTTGGTCTGTCTTTGTCGGCCGGGTTACTACAGCCTTCACAAAAAAGTTAAGGACCACTTTCAAATATCATTCAACTTTTGTCGTGGTGGCATGCTGGTGTAGTGCTGAACATCGCTGAAACGGCGGCTTATGTAGGCAAACAAATGAGCACAGTTGATAACCAGGGATGTATTCTTTGACCTGCATCTCATTTTTGCCGTGCAAAAAGCCCCATGTATCGCTTACTGAACACTGAAACTCGGTCTAGTTTTGCCGAAATTGCAGATTTTCAAACGCGCCAAGCATGCTGTGTGACGTGCACATGCCATCCACACAGTGGTCGCCATGTTCACTAATTACCCCTTAACCTTGCTACCGAATTTTACGGAAAAAAAATCTTATTCGTTTATTTTTTCTGATTTATTGAAACTGTCACCCTTTATGTTGACTGGTCCTTAACTTTTTGTGAAGACTGTATGTTAATAAGTGAGTTGCCGGCACTGGCCAGCCACTGAACAAACCACAGCCATCCAACCGACTACTGAGTACGGTGAGCTAGATCGATGTACAGGTGTCACAAGTTTGGGTCTGTCTCTTCGCGTAAAACTGACTATAGTTACCAATATATTATGAATACTGATTCAAGTGGGCATAAGCCGGTTTTCAGTCTTTATTTGTGTTTGTTTGTTCCGGCATTTATCAGTTTGTGAGGTTTCTTTTGTTGGCCGGTTCATTTGATTGGTTTGTTTGGTTTGGGGTTTTTAGTTAGCGGACCGGGTATGTGTGTAAATTGACAGTATACACACTGTTCAGTTTCTGTAGGGGTAATGATTTGAGACTGATGATTTGACTGCCTTCACTTTTGCTGCATTCACTGAGCCTGTGACTGACCGGCTGCTCGGCATCAGTCCGTGACTGATCTCATAGCGGTTGACTGACTCGGCGGATTAGCCGGGCTCTCCGTCGTCAGTTAGGCCCGGCGGTCGGCAGTTCAGCAAAACTCAGTGAACCGTCGCGCTGAGAACTTGAACTGCGTGAGAAGTACTGAATTACTGACTGATATAACCATAGCCAAAATACATAAAACCGGCGAAGAAAACTGTATGAATCCGGCCGCATCAGTCATGAGTCATGACTGATTATCACCGAGTCAGTGCATCCGGCGGCCGTTTAAACTCCGAGTTTAAACCGTCTTTCAGTCTTGGTTACTAACGCTAAACCTTAGTTCGTTAACTGATTCCGGTGCTTCCCCCCCCCCCTCCCCCCTGCCCCCCACCCGCAAGCCGAGTATAATCGCTTCGCGGGCTCTGCCCAGCCTTGACTGATGGTCTACGGGAGGCAACTCACCCAAGCTCGAGCTGGCTGGTCGAGGGTTGTTTGAACAATTTCTTTGAGGGGAAAAATCGATTCTTACAACTCACGTGGTACAGAAAATTAACGCTCCCGTGACCGCAGTGTTTTCAGTATAAATGATGGCACACAACCAGCGTATTTTGCTGTGATAGCATGTGGTGTCGTAATGGTAACTTGGCCATGTGACCGCTCCTGACCAATGGCGGCCCTCGTTATTTACAGGGTTATAGATAGTAAACAGAGTACATTGCGACACCCGAGCCTGCAAGTCCAGTCTATTTCGACACCAAAATCGATTTTATAGGAAGAAAAAGTTGCACTTAGGATAGGATACCCGGCCACCTGAGGTGGCTGACGAACGGACGTGTCAGAATTTCAAAAGATGAAGTGATCGACTGTGTCTCCATTCGGGTGGGGTTGGCCGAGCGGGCAGTCAAGCATGCCTGGGTTCTCTCGACGGTAGAATCTCTCGGTCCGCTAGAACTGATTATCAGTACGAATGTTCGCGACATCACATCATCAGCTACATGCAAGATCTGTTTGCTTCGAAACCTTCGTGCAAATGTTCAGTGTTGGCAACCATTGATCGGGTAGAATACGAGTTGACTGTTACATTCTTGTTTCAATAACTAGGACTCGGAGTAAGAGTGATCCCCGGCTGTGTTACGGATTTCTCCAACTGAAATAATACAGACTGACTGTCCTTTTTGGGAATACTTCGATCGATTTGTAGAGGCCAGCGCTGGATATTCAGGAATCGAATTTCTTTGACACTTGATTCAGTATCTGTGCTCAACTCTGACATCATATCGATTCCTTTAAGCGGCGTACATCAGGGTATGCTGTGAATAAAGTTTTCAAGCTCCACACACTTCGGTAGTCAGGTAGGCAAAGTGGGACCATTTCAACAGTGCGTACAAAATGGCTAGTGGTGTTTTCAGACCAATGGACGAAAACGGACGGCCAGGCTTGGAACTGCTGGAGGCCCCTGGGGGAGGAGGGGAGTTGAAGAAGCCTGATAATGCTGAGGTTCTGAACCTCACCTTGCACCAGGTGAGCATGATTTGTCGTGTGTGAACATTTGTGGCAAAGAAATACAGTTGGAAAATAATGTTCAGTATAAGTATTTTTCCTTTTTTACAGACAGGTTTGGCAACTACAGAAAATTATAAGGGAGAGTGTTATGATTGTTATGATCAGTTATGTCTCCGTTGCAGCCAGTTTCCATGTAAATGATGGCAACCACAGTCTACAGGTTCGAGACATAAGGCCCATGCCCCACCCACCAGAGCAGAGTATTGAGCATAATATAATTAATTTAAGGTTTCAGATTTTCTCTTTTCTGTTATCTTGATAACAGTTATCGCAATTTGTTTATTTTCTGTGGTATGTCATCTGCGGTCGCTTACTTTTAGTCCCTGCTAAAAGCTCAGGTGTAAACAGCATACCTTTCCGGATGAATGGTTAAGTAGGTTGCATTTTTTCCTTCCATGCTTTGTGACAGTTTTAAGTCTGAACACTACAGGTTCAAGAAAGTTTAGACAGTTCACATAGGAGGGGAGAGGATGGGGGTTAAATAAAAACCAAACTTAGAGTAATCAGAGTGAGAAATGTAGCAGGAAGGGTTATCAGTAGACAGGGTCTGTGTGGAGTATTGGACCACCTACAAACACTTGCCTATAAGTACATGTACAATACAATTGTGCACACATATTTGTGTACATATGCATATGTATGCATATGTACACAAATACTTGCTTTCAACAGCTGAGATGATCCTGAAGTAAAGATTTTGGGTGAGATACTGAGAGAGATGTAAACTGTATGTGTGTGCACACATGTGCCTATAGGTTGAATTACTCTCTTAAAGCTGCATACAAGTTTGGCAACCTGTGAAAACAATATTGGAACAAAGCCACACCCCCCCCCCCCAATCACCTATTCTCTGGTGCACAACATGGGTGACTGAGGGACATTATTGACAGTGTGCAGGCTACCTCAGGGCTGTGGTAGATGTTTCGGGTTGCTCCCTGACCTGAAAAGTAGAGTACCGCAGAGAGAAAAAGGTGCACTTGCGGTGCTGAATTAAGCTACAGTGTACATGTGTTGTGTGCAGTCATGTAATATCCCACTAAAGGTCCACAGTGAAACATGAAACATGCTGTAACCAAAACTTTATTCAGATTCACATAGCACAAGGGGGTTGTTTCTTTTCTTTTTTCCTTTCTTTGTGAAGTGAATCCACTGTTGGGTTCATGAAAAAATTAAGACTCAGAGAATGTGAACCCTGCACACTGGGTATACCGAGCAATAGAGTTGAGACTGTTCAGATTTAACGAGCCACATTATGCTCCCAAGTCTTGATTATTTCGACCTCTGGTGTGTGTGTGTGTGTGTGTGTGTGTGTGTGTGTGTGTGTGTGTGCACGTGGGCTGCTGTTGGACACTTGTCAATCAAAGTTTCACTCATGAATAGGTCAGATCGTAACATTATCTTTTCCTGTTACAGTGTGCAAGAGATGGGGATGAATTTAACATGAAAATCCTGCTGCGCCATTTGGGCTCTCATGTAAAGAAGAAGATCAACCAGTATGACGAAGATGATCTGACCCCACTTCACTACGCTGCCCGCTACAACTTTTTGGCTGTTGTCAAATTGTTGGTGGAGTATGGTGCAGGTGAGCGTTTAGAAATGATCTGCGTAATTTGACTCACTTGCGCCCAGATAACATAAGTAAGTGCTGTGCCTGTCACCCAAGTAATTAAATTTAAGATTTTGATCTGTTTTAAGAATAATTCAAGTGTAGATGGGTTAACTTTCCAGGCTATAGCACAAGTGTTTTGGTCTGTTTTAAGAATAATTCCAAGTGTAGATGGGTTAACTTTCCAGGCCATAGCACAAGGCCCTCATGAGATGGACCGTACTTTCGTTTTCACTTCCGCAAACCTGTGGCTGGTCCTCCAGCCCCTTTTCTGCGGGTGGCTAGTACCAGTTGCCAAAGGCATGGGGGCCTGATGCTGCAGTCAGACAAGAGTTAAGAATTATAATTAATGTGTATGATAAAGCAATACGCATGCACAGACAACCTCATGGACAGATGTCATGGACATTTTGAATCACCTTGCTGCACACATACTGTACATTCTTGCATCAGAGTACAGGTCTTAGTTTGGTCAGTCCTCCTGTACTCATTCAAACTGAAACACACTTTACGTGTTCTCTTGGCAGATTTTACTGCAGAAATTTCCGTCTAGATACATGTACACACATCCTGAAACAGGGATGGGGGAAATTTAAAAAAGGCTTGGTGAGATGGAAGGTGCGGAGGTAGGCTGATTACATTCTAGCAGATTAATATTGTTTGAATTTCAAACTTTACTTCATCAGATGTTAACAAACGCGGAGAAGACGGTGTCACACCTCTGCATCATGCTGCCAGATACCGACGTGAGCGGAAAAAGAAAGACACTCCTACGGATGCTCCGCAAGAAGAGGGGGAGGTGTGTATAAATTTCTCTGTGTTCCTGTGCAGTGATCAGTGAAAACTACATTGTGTTGAAACTTATTCATTGTAAGTGATTTCTTGCAGGTACGTGATTTTCAGCCATTTAGCTGAATTCGTACCAGATAAATCTCTGTACATGTTGCCAACTTCTTTTTCAGAATTTTTGGATTTCATGCCTGTTTTGTGTTAGCTTAATTGGTTTAGTGGTGCTTCCAGGGAAAAAAAAATTGGGCAAGGGTTGGGAGAACGCCTTTAATTTTGTTTTTTCATAGGAAAAGTTGGAGGGAGGAGGCAGAAAAATTAAAATGAGCAAATCAAAGTAATTTGCTGAAAATACTGTAGCCCATCTGTCTTCCCGCACTCTTGAAAACCTGTCCACCCCCCCCCCCCCCAAAAAAAAAAAGGCAGTGATATTTGTATCTCCCGGCAGAAATTGCGACTGTGTTGTGTCACATGATATTGAATAGCCTGGATTGTAATGTTTGTCTGTGGGTTATTCGATGTGCTGTATGACTGCCATCCCATGATTCAAAATTACTGTGAAATCCTTGTTGCAATGCTTTCTTGCAACTTATACCTTCTTGACAAAATCCGTAAAATACAGCTACATGTATGCAAGTCTTTCACGCATATATAAATGCCGCAGCACAGTTGCAATACAGTACAACGTCCACTAATGTTCAGTGCCGCATACAGGATAATTGTTATTTGCGTGCTGATCATTACAGCCTTGTAATTGTCACAGTTGCCATAATGCTTGAGTGAGATTAAGGAAAATTCTTGCGCGCACACGCTTACCCCCTGTGTCAAGCAGTACCCTGTGTAAGGGTGTCACCGGTTTCATGACCTACATTTTCTGGATGGCCCCACACCTCCTGTCTTCTTACTGAAATGACCCTGTTCAGAGTGGCCACCTGTCCAAGGAGGCCAGTTTTGGACCTTGACTAGCCACTTGGTTCAACTGTTGTTAGTGCAATACAGTAGGCCCCTCTTTGGGCAGCCCCTTCCATTGAGTGACCGCTCTTTTGTCTGTTGCACCCCTTGCACAGACAGTTTTCCTCTTTTTTGTGTGTCTTTTTGGGTTTTTACACATATGTGCAACATGACAGATGGTTACAAAATGCAGCAGAACCACCGATAGAAGTGAACAAACAAATACATGTATTTATATATCTAAGCTAGTGTGAAAAATAGATGGTAGGACGGCACCCAATAGACGTCCGGCTTAACATCCCCCCGCCCCTACCCCCCTACCCCTAATCCTTCTTCGTATACTGTATAATGTACATCATCAGATCATACGTATTGTTTACAATTTATTGAGAATGACCAGTCAACACTGTGAGTTGTCTTTTCTTTTTTTTCTTTTTCTTTTTTTGTGAGCAGACATTATAAATAAGTACTGGGGGTACTGGTTTTTTTTTTTTTTTTTTTTTTAACCTGAAACCAAGTACAAAAATTGAAGAGGGTGAGCTTCAGTGAATTTCCTGATTTTACTCTGTGTATTATCTGTTCTCATTGCCAAGCTGCCCCTTTCAAACTTAAAGAGGTTGGTAATAAAACATGACCCGGAGTCAGAGAGTGAAAATGAAGAGGAAGAAGTGGAACAGCAGAAGGAAAAGGAGGAGAATAAAGATGTAGAGGAAAATAGTGCAGAGAAGGTTTGTGGTGTACAACCATATATTGATGTTGTCACAATCTAGAAAGGTAGTGCAATTACTGTGCTCTTTTTTTTTTTTTTTTTTTTTTAAGATTTCAAAGGTATTTTTAGTTTGGTTGTCTGATTTTCAGTGGATGTAAGGTTTTATTTTCATAGTTCACTTCTATTTCAAACTACGTGCAAACAAATGAATAATATAAAAGACCCAGTTTTTTTTTTTAAATGATACTTAGTATTACAGGTATGTACTAGTATTAAAATGAAGGAGGGTCAGTAGATGGGGTTGTGTCAAAAGTGTGGGTGTGTGCGTGCATGCGTGTGTGAAAATTAGATTGCAAAGAAAAAGTAGCAGTTGTCAGTAAAGATAAACCAGGCTTTTTTTTTTAAAATTCTCTTACCAGTGTGGCCGTTAGTGCAGGTGCTCTGATGTGGCAGCCACTTTCTTTTACTGTTTTAACATGTACACCAGTTTATTTTCCTTGTTTGTTTGTGTAGCCCTCACTTAGTTTCCCCAGAGCTGTGTTGTCATCTTAGTGTGTAAGTTAAGATTTTCATTTTTTTCCAACATTTTCATGTTAATACTTAGTTCTTGAACAGATTCAGTTGTTTTGGAAGTTTTGTTTCTCGTTTTCATTTTTTTTTTATTTGTGTGGCCCAGAATTGTTACCATCATTAGGATGCATGGATGTTCATACTTGTTTTGAATACTTTTACCTGATGTTGACCTGAGAAGGTTTCCTTCAGTTATAGTATTTTTTCCTTCTTCTTTTGAAGGTATGTTTCAAAAAACTTTACTGTATGTCACTGGGGAGCCGGAATGGCCGAATGGTAGAGCATTGGACTTGTAATGCTTGGGCCGTGAGTTCGAATCCTGGCTGGGGCCAAATATTTGTGCTGGCTTTTTCATCGTTGCCCTGTCTTTCATATCACCCGTTTGTGGTGAAAAAGGACGTTGAACCCCCAAACACCCATCCATCCCTGTATGTCACTGATATCTATAGCAATTGCAAATTCCTGCATGACTTTGTCAGAATTCTTTTTGTTAATGTGTTAATTTAAAGTTACTTGTATTCTATGTCATTAATGTTGTGTAGGGATTATAATAATTGGGTAAGTCACCAACTGAGCAAGTCAGTCAACAGTCTGTAACTCAGTGTCGTTAACTTAGTATTCTGTTCTACTTTATTCACTGGTTTGTTGATGTTCAGGGTGATTTTTACAAAGGGATGCGTGGAAGAGCATCATCTGCAAATTCTTCAAAGCCTGGGGTTGGTTGTTTTCATTGCTTCACAGCTCGAAATGGGCTGGGGTTTCATGCATACACATGCAGTTTGTATTCTTTCAGCACAGTGTGAACGAAAACTTAATAATTTTCTAATTTGTTGCCGGTGTCCGTCATGTTGGTTTTTTTGTGGTTGTGATTCCGCTTGTTGCACGCTATATTATAACCAAACCATAATGATGAAACTCGTCTGTTTTTCAACTGTGGCACCCAGGATGCTTCAGAGGGTACTAGCAAACGGCCGAAGGTATAATCATTTACTTGCACAAGTGCAAGCAAGTTGTTGATGTTGTTGTGCTGGCCAAGAACTTGTTCCAGTGGTGTGAAGTGTGTGTCCAGTTTAGTTGTACGTAAGGGCTTACAATCTTCCACTGTTTGGCAGATTTCCACCTTTGGCTAAAAATGTTACTCTTCCCAAAAAGCGTGTTTCCTCCTCCGAAGCACTTAAAATCATGCCAGAATGCACCAAATTTCACACATTTTGGTCTTTTTTTTTCCTCTTTTTTTAAAAAAAATTTTGGAGGAGCTTTCCACCGGACATCCCTAACATAACATACAGACATCCCGAGCATAACATACAGACATCCCGAGCATAACATACAGACATCCCGAGCATAACATACAGACATCCCGAGCATAACATACAGACACCCCTAGCATAACATACAGACATCCCTAGCACAACATACAGACATCCCTAGCACAACATACAGACATCCCTAACATAACATACAGACATCCCTAACATAACATACAGACATCCCTAGCATAACATACAGACATCCCGAGCATAACATACAGACACCCCTAGCATAACATACAGACATCCCTAGCACAACATACAGACATCCCTAGCATAACATGTATGTTTTGCAGACGCTCACCCTGGTGGCTTTGCCACTTTGTCGCTAAATGCTTCACACTTTTCCGCAGTTTGGATCATGGGACATTGTAAGCCCTGATACATATGTATGTTAGTGGTTGAATGGCCTCAGTGTTTTGATGTGACTCTTTTTAGTATGTGTTTATGATTGAGGGGGGGGGGGGGTGATACAGTGCAGTCTATTTAATTCCTAGGCAGAGATTGAGCTGTTCCAGTCATCAGTGCGCTTAAAACTGAACAGGTGCATTAAGTCCAAGAGGCATGAGGCCTCACATGGGACCCAACCATCACAGTTTGTGGACATATTTTGGTCTTGAACAGAAAACCGGGAAATAAGCATGTGGAATGGAGTATTTAAGGAAGATCCTTTCAGCTCATCAGCTCGTTTCCTTGATGTGATGTCATATTTGTGTAAAGCTACACAAATATATGGGGAGCACATCTTGGTAACCATGGAAACCAGCGTGACTTAGGCTGTCTTGTCACATGCCAGACTAGGGTCAGATTTCTATGACCAGTTCACTCTTATATTGTGTAATTCCACAATAAACAAATGATGCCTTTTCTTGGCATTGAATTGTTGACAGCTCGCCTTTAGTCGTACATGTATGTCATAGACCACTGCAAATTGATTGCATTGATCCATCCTGTGTTTCTTTGGAAGCAGTGGTAGATTGGTTTGCTTTGTTGGTAGTGGTGGTGTGCCCCCCCCCCCCCCCCCCCCGCCTCTTCTTCTTCTTCTTCTTCTCTCTCTCTCTCCATCTCTCTCTCTCCCTCTCTCTCAGACCACAGTCTGTATGTGAAAGTGTTTTTCATTTCTCTACTTTGTTGTTTTTTGTTGCTTATTTCACACTGGTGTCCGCTTGCTCAGTTTGAACACGGTAACACTGGTGAGACCAGCCATCTAAAAATATATATGTGTGTTGACAAATATCAGACACTGTGGTGCGCTTAATCCTTAAGTGCTTACAGGTTGCTGATGTTGCCACTAGTTTGGTTTGTTTCTTTGCAGTGTTGTACAGGCACACCTGTTTTTATATGGCGTTGAATGTGTGTGAAATTCATTTTTAACTTTTTAGTAAAATCTGAGTACAGTATGTGCTGTGCACAAGTGCTTTGGCTGGTAGGTGTGCAGATTGATTTGCCTGTAAACAAACAGTTAATAGTCTCTTGTTTCTAGTGCACCATTCAGAAATAAACTGTTCTTTTACAAAGTCATGACAGTGCTCAGCAGATATACAGACCTGATGTGGTGACGTTCAGTTTTTTTCCTTGCATTTTTTTTTTTTTTCACTCTGAGCCATGTCACCATTTTTGGTGTCACTATCCTAAAATAAAATAAAATTCATACCTTTCCATGATAATTATGTCCACTGCACATTGGAAAAAAAATGTGTGTGTGTGTGTGTGTGTGTGTGTTCATGGTTCATGTATGAGAGACAGAGAGATTTTAAAACTGTCTGTTGTGCTTTTTCAGGGACTCGACGGCATCCCACTTCGTGAACAATATGAGACGGAGTTTGGACAAGGTAGCGAGAGCATCATTGACTACCTCATCGCTAACGGCGCCCGTATCAACGACAGAGACATCTACGGGCAGACTCCGCTCCACTTCGCCGCCATGCGTGGAAATGAAGTGGCCTGTCGGGATCTTCTCCGCCACAAGGAAATTGATATTGAGGTAAGACTCCTGCCATCAGTGGAAGAGAGAAGGGTTTGAGTCCCACTTGATGTGGCATATTTCAGCTGAAGTATGTGGCACTGTTCATTCAGGCTGATCATCTGGAGTTCGCTCTGGGTACTCCAGCTTCCGCTTCTGAATTGTTTAGCTCACAATTTTAATTTTTTTAAGTGTAATACATGTAGTAAATTCCAAAACCTAAACAGATGAGCTGACTCTTCATACCACATGTATTGATGTTGGGTGTGTGAGAGAATGTGTGCGATTCATGTGAGCGTGTGTTGTGATTCATTTTGGGGCGGTCGGTGGTCTAGTAGTTTAGAGACTTGTCACCAATGCGAGAGGTCACGGGTTCGAGCCCCACTCGGGGCAAAGAATTTTTCCTACTCGTATGTGGCACCGTTCATTCGGGCCGATCGTCGGGGGTTCTCTCCGGGTACTCCGGCTTCCTCCCCCCTCTGCTTTGGAAATGTTCAGCCCACCAAGTTTGAAAAATAAATGCATATCTAAATTCCGAAATTTAAATAGCTGAGCTGACCCTTCGCACCACGTGATTGTAATACGTTTATGTCCTGTGTGTGAGAGAATGCGTGTGATTCACGTGAGCGTGCGTGTTGGGTTTAGCTCGCGGCGCTTTGAGCCAAATACTTGGGATAAAGCGCCTATATTAATGCGATTATTATTATTATTATTATTATTATGTGAACGTGTGTTGAAGCTCAAAGAACTTTGAGGCATGAAAACATGGTTAACCTTAATTAAAGTGCCTATGTTATTATTATTACCGGTATTATTATTGAGATTTTCGTGCATCTGTTTTTGTTCTACTAGTGTTAAAAGTGCCATGCCCATTGCAGGAGGATGGTTGTAAAACCAGGTGAATTCAGAGGTTAATCGTAAACACTGATGTGGTTAGAAATAGCGAAAGAACTTCTCAGGATCTGTGATGCCTTGAGTACATACAGAAAAACTCCATCTGGCATCCATCACTGTTTCAAGTACAATGTTGTGCACTGTTTCAGACTTTCTTGGTAATTGTAGACCATTTTGGTTTGACAGTAATGATATACAGAATGTTTGCTCGCCACTGATACCGCTACACACTTCTTTTTCTTTTTTTCTTTTTTTTCTTTTTTTTATTTTCTTTTAATTCCAGCTGGTGTAATAAGCAAAGCCTTAAGTGAGTCTGCAGTGACTAGATTAGGCGGCCGGAAATCCCTAACTAATTCCCTGCCCACCAGGGTATTGATAATTGAACATGGATCATCAGTGCAACCACACAAAATGCTGAAACTGAGGCATCTACCCTTTTTTTTCCCCCCTACAGGCCCAGGACAAGCAGGGTATCGCACCACTACACATGGCAGCCATCCACAACCAGGTGGAGACAGCCCGTATGTTAATTGCAGCCGGAGCCAAGCTGCGCAGCGTCGACCATGAGCAGTCCACGCCCCTGCACCACGCCTGTGCCGAGGGAAATGTGGAACTGGTCCGCAGTTTGTTCGATGCTGGTGCTAAGACTCCTGAAGCATGGGTCATGATCTCCAGTGTGAGTTTAAAGGAACACTGCCTTTGTCAGTTTTGGGGTCTCTACAATAGTATTACATCAGCTCTGTGTAGGTATTGGCATATTTCAGTGTTCCCTGTGATTTGAACAAGATGGCCACCAGCCCAATATGTTGTTTCCATTCAATGACCTGCTGTAGTCACAGTCGTAGTCGTTGTGTCATGTATGCAGCCCGCGCGCACACGCCGGAACGCAAGCTCTCTGACATCAAGCATGCTGACATAAAGAAAGTACTGAAAACCGTTATCGTGCCTCTATGCACTTGCAAAAACCCAAACACATGAGGTCGTGTGAGCTCGCCTAGCTGGTTGACGTCACAACTTGTTGGCGTATGCGAGGTTCTACATGGGTGAATGAATTCTTGTAATAAAGTCGTTCCCCTTTGACAGAGTTACTTCCCGCAGACCTGACTGACAGACGATTGCTTACTGGTATCGGAGAAGAGACCCTCTCTCTCTCTCTCTCGCCTTAGACGCGCGCTTGCCCGCGGACGCACGCACCCCCCCTCCCCCTACACACACACACACACACACACACACACACACACATTATGCAAAGACCTTGGAATCAGAAAGACGCGTCACTCCTGCCCTCGTAAGAGAGACATATAGCGGGACAACGCGAAGAGTTGTCTGCCCGCATTAGCGCGCATCCTAGATCTGGCCCCTATAGTGACAGCATGGCGGAAAGTGGAAAGCGATCACAAAAGCATGCAATTGTGTTCTGCGCCGAATTGTTCAAATAACAGACAAATATAAACGGGGAAATACTTCTTTTGGTATTCTTGTTGAAAAACAAACATTTTTTTTTTGCTTTCTTGTCAAAAAAAAAAAAAAAAAAAAAAAGACCTCAAGTGGTACGTGTGCATGCAGTGTAAACTAACAGTAAACACACGCGGCTGACGCAGATACAGCGTAAGTTTTTTCCCTGACAACTTTACAAATCACGGTGACTTAAATTGTGCTAGCGTCTACCTGCATCTAAATTCAGAACACACACACAGAACAAAATCATCCGGCTGAACTTCATTCTAACCATTGTAAAACCATATCACAACATAGAATCTGCTGGATCGTCGGTCGCAGATATGATTAATGCTGAGTTAGCAGGAAATATTCAGCGGATGCGTCCATCTTTGGATCTCTCGCACATTCGATCTTTCTGTGTTCCGTACTAGTTTTACTTGAACACATCGAACGAAATGCACTGCGTAGCCTACGTACAGCAGTGAAAGCCAAACTAGATCTTTCGTTCGTCCTCCGGAACTTTGAGAGTACTTATGTTTTCCATAGGCCTAAAACACATGCGAAATATATGGGGGGAGACCACCTGTCAGTCGCTGACATCTTCGTTTTTGTTTATTTTCTTAAAATGTTTTACGGCGGCTAGTGTAGGGTTGGGTCAAACAACTGCGTAGATCTGCGGGATGCGCGCTACAACTCTTACGCGTTGTCCCTCAAAGGGAGGTAAGTGAACTATCTTTATGTTTCCAAGATCTTTGCATTATGCTTCTGAGTGTGAGTCAGTGGCAAAAACGAAACCCACTGAAATTCCCGCTTTCCACATGTCAAGTTGTAGAGACTCTTGCGAAAAGATACTGCATTTCGATGCAAAATAATTTCTAGACCATCCCAGAACATGCTGGTGCAGTAACGTCAGTAGATTACGTCACCTTGGAGAGATTTCGAGCCTTCCAGTAAGTTGAGGAATGTTCTAGATCTTACCTGTTCAGTTCGTAAGCAGCCCTGCACAGCGTTCTGGATTCTTCTTCTTTCATGAATTTGTTCTCCGCGCATATTCTGTTCATAAAGTATTGGAGTTGTAGTCTGTTGTATCCCGTATCATCTCTGCGAGTGCACGATGATGGCGACATAGCATAAGTAAAATACAACACCACGTCTCCAAACAGAGGAATTCCGAAAGAAAGTGGCGAGACACCCCCAAGAAAAAACAGCATCACGTCAATCAAACATGACGCACTTACTTTACGTCAGTGCGCGTGCGTCTCTTCTTCGATGTTTGTGAGGCGTGTGGCTTGCAGAGGAAATGTGCTGTGAGTACAAATTTTCGAGTCAACTGACGATAACGGCTGCAGTGAATTTTTCTGATTTTTTTGTATATTTTTTATGGCACCCCAGGCTCATTATCTATGTATAGTAGGAGCGATTTTGAGATCTAAAGTGTGTTCACCAGCACTTTCATCAGGTAGGGCTTACGCCAAAAGTATAAAAGCGACAACCTCCAAAATTCACTTAGTTGAGAGTCCGTATTCATGCTATCTATGTCCAAAAAATGGAGTGGTTTAGGTAAATATTACGCCTTTAAACGCCAGAAAGCCAATTTTTCTGAAAAGGGCGATAACTCGCAAATCATGTGTGCAATCGTATCTGGATCGGGCCTTCTATTCAACAATCTTGATTCATTTAGAAACCCCAAATTTGAAATCGATCGGTTCAGTATTTTTGGAGAAATAGGCATCTGAACTGGGTTCACATGCAATGTCAATTCAGGCTCGGTTTACATGAAAACTATAAGAGCGACCATTTTCTAGTAGTGACTCTGTTCAGAGTCCGTATTCAAGCTATCTACTGCCAAAAAATTGAGTGATTTAAATAAATATTACGCCTGTACACGAAAGACAACCAACTTGTCTCAAAAGGGCGATAACTCCCAAATCACGTAAGCAATCATCACACGCTTGAATCGTCTAATGTAACATTTTGATATATTTCGATACCCCAAATTTGAAGCCATTCGGTTGAGTATTTTCGAAGAAACGGGCCCGGACACAATTCACACACGCACGCACACACATCCGCACAGACGGCACTCACTGAGGAGGAGAAGTGCGTTCGGAACAGCATACATGCCAGCATCGATGACGCAGGTTTTCTTACGTCATTGTCAGAGTTACACTTGCAAAATCGTCTCTGCGGGAGATCGGCAGTGACGTGCGTTTGTACCACAGATGCTTGCCTATGAACGTGGAAATTTTAGCCCGTCCTATTATGTTGTTTCCATTACTATGGAAACAACATAAAAAACAGGGGCCCTTAGGACCCCCTCTCTATATTTTTTTCGTTTTGTAAATTTGGAGGGTCCATACAGCAGATTTTGTCTGTTACTCACAATGGCTCAGCAGAAATGTGATGCTGCAAGTGTCTGCCACTAGTTACCAATCACATTTTGTTCATCAAGTTTCCGGGAGAGAGCTGCAAAATTACTGTACATCACGGCGAGACCAAAAACATGCGTCCCCTGTGACACGCTGTTCTCAGATTTGTGCATCAGTTTATGAGTTTTGTGCATACAGATATGCACACCTTTGCGTACTTGGGAACACTGATGTTTTCATTCTGTGTTATGAATTGGGAAGTGTGACACAGCATTTGGGAATCACAGTGTAAGTGGAAATGCGGATCTGGTGCACAGTTTGTTTGATGCTGGTGCTAAGACTCCCAAAGCATGGGTCGACCATGATCTCCAGCATGAGTGACAAGAAACACTGTATTCATCAGTTTGGGGGTCTCAAGAATAGTAAATATCAGCTCTGTGTAGGTATTGACATATTTTCATTTTGTGTTATGAATGGGGAAATCACAGTGTAAGTGGAAAAGTATCAAAATGAACTTTTTAACATCCAGCCCAGAAGTATTCTCAGTCCGTTAAAGAAAAAAAAAAGGAATAAATACATTGAAATAGTTCTGAGGTTACAACTGGATTACATTGCCACGAAATCCTCTGTCTGTCATTGGCCTGCATAAACTGACCTAAATCAGTTTGTAGTTCAAAACAGCTGCCTTCGGGAAGAATGCAAGATCCACAATACAAAAACAGGAAAGGTGAACTGAGATGATGACATTCGTGTTGAAATTCATATGCTGAAGGTGAAATAACTGTGGCAAACTCTTTTCAGATGGTAGACGACAAGGATTGTGAGGGCAGCACTTGTCTCCACTTGGCCGTTGACAATGGACATTATGAGGTCGCCAAGCTCTGCATTGAAAAACGTAAGTCCTTGTTGTGTGGTTACAGCTGGTGAAGATGTGTTTAGTTTTGTTTTCAAGAAGCAGTACTGTGTAGTGTAAGACAGGGTTTGACACGTCAGATTTCATTCACACCCATTCCCCTCTTCAATGGGTAAATCCAAAATTGTGTCAGATAAGAGAATTGTCGCCTAGGGATTTGCCCATTGGAATTCTCTGCTTCAAGTTCATGGACATTATTTTGGGCAATTCAGCCTTCCCTCTGCAGCAAAGTTCATGATGCGGAGGTGAGTATCACTTCATCATGGCAAAAACGTGAAAACAGTTACATAGGCAACAAATCTATTACCATTTCATTAAAGGTCCTAAAAAACCTATATCCTTTACCACACGATGGTAGAAGTGTCATAATTCTGGTCATAAGGTCATAAGAAAAAGAGTTACCCACAAAATGGTCTGGTTTTGAGTTTTACTAAAAAGACGCAATTGTGATCTAGGTGCGGAAGTCAACAGGCCAAGAAAGCACTTCATGTACCCACTGCATCTTGCGGCCATGTCGGGCGACATCCGCATCGCTCGCCTCCTGGTGGAGAACTCTGCCCGTATTGACGTGGTGAACGATGAACAGGCAACAGCACTTCACAAGGCTGCTTCTCTGAATCACGTGGAGGTGGTCAAGTTCCTAGTGGACAGGTACATAAGACATACGACATAAGACATTTATTAAATTTCCAAAAGAGGAACATTGTTTTGTGGTCTCTCATAAAAACATAAAACATGCCAAACACTCACTCATACGGCCATGCACACTCATTCCACCTATTTACATGTTCGTACACTCGTACCTAAAAATCTATCACAATGTTGCAGTACTATGAATAAATTACAACACTACACCCACATCATTTCACATCAGCAGCACAACAGCAGAGGTGCACATAACTCTATCACAGTCAACGCCAGCTGACACCCAGCAAGAAACAACACGTCTAATTAGAATTTAAGAAATATCACATCAGCATCAACAAGCCTACCACACAATCCTACATCTGCTTATTCATTAGCCTAATAGACATTGGTACAAAGCTATTCATTGTTTTGAGTTTCTTGGCAGTAAAGGCTCTAAGCCGTCGGCCTGATGGTAATTTCTGATAATACAGAGATAAAATGTGGCCAGAATCATTCATAATACTAAAACCTTTTCTCACCATTCTTTTCTCATACAACACACTCAGACTTGCTTGCCTTTCACCCACAACCTTGCTGCCTCTATTGACAATGCAGTTCAGCTTACTTTTGTTTTTTACAGTCAGAGTGCCAAACCAGCACAGAAAAGAGAAAGTCAGAACAGACTCAATAAAACTGCGATAAAAGATCTGCAGAGTTTCATAGCTAACTTGAAAAGAGCGTAGTCTGTACATACAAAACAGTCGTTGGTTACATTTCTTAACAATAGCTGTAGTGTTTGACTCAAAATTCAATTTATCATCAATGATGGTTCCCAGGTATTTATATAGTACGGATTCCTACAGCCATAAACTGCAGTTAAAATAACAATGTGCTCATCTTGCATACAACAGCATTCAAGAAAAAAAATTTTGCTGATAGTGATCTGCTCTTGAAAGAGTTTAACATCTTCAGTTACAACTCCAGAGACCTGCGTCTTGACCAAGACATGGTCAGACCGGACCTAATATGTTGTAGGCTTCATCTGTCCTGTGACAGCGCCCAAAAGCCAAGAAAACAAGGGTTTCTTGAGTGTTACAGGCCACAAAGGTATAAACACAGTCACAACTAGTTGGTCTCTTCATGGAGTTTCACTTCATTCACAGAGTAAGAGCTTCAGTCAGGCTTTTTGCCCTGTCCGTCAGCTAGCTTCTAATCATTTTAAAGTACCAGAGCTCTGTGACAAAGGATGTTCACAAAACAGTATCAGGAAATAACGCCCTCTTTGTTTTCTGCAAAAGGGGTGCGCGTATCAACCGTCGTGACAAGGACAACTACACCCCACTTCTGTTGGCCGCCACTTATGGACACGTGGAGACAGTGGAGCTGTTGCTACAGAAAGGTGCTGACTACACTGCAGTGGACAAGTATGATAAGACAGCCATTTACCTCGCTGCTGAGGAAAACCAGAAAGGAGTATTGGAGGTCAGCATAGAGAATCAAAGATTGGATCAAGTTTGAATAAAGTCCGTCACCATCATCCTTATTTTTCAAGTTTGAAGAAACGATAAAGAACGCAATAATAAGAAACTGCTTTTAGCATCGTAGATTTTCAGCCATAGGCCTTCTACGGGTGTTTATTGCTATAGTTTTTGTTACGGCAGGTTTTGAGTTGCCGCAGTCTATCTTAATTCTGGGAAGTACCTAAGGTCTGATGTCATTTGGAGCTGGTTAGTGAAATATGACTCAACACTTCTTTTGTTGTTGTTGTTGTTGTTGCTGATGCATCGTTGCATACTACCTATTGTGACAGTAAATGCATTGCATGTTGAGGCAACAGAGTAATCCATATTAATGTTTTGGTCTCGTGTGCCACCAGAAACTGCTGTCTTACCCTCAAGTGAAGCGGCTGATTAACGTTAACGAACAGTATGATAACAGCCCACTGCACATCGCATCACAGCAGGGATACCTGGATGTAGTCAGGGTGAGCTAAAGTACACTTACTGCGTTATACACTTTGAACTTCGGATCTGCTTTGAAAAGTTTCGTAAGTCACCATAACTATTAAGACTTTATCAGTCCTTGCTGTACATTTATTTGTGTGACAGTTCATTTTGTGTCTGTGCAATGAGGCTGGTGTGTATTTTGACTGTATGCAAGTGTTGGTACAGGGTTATCATATATACATTGGACATATGAGGGGCGGTCGGTGGTCTAGTGGTTAAGAGACTTGTCACCAATGCGAGAGGTGAGGGGTTCGAGTCCCACTCGGGGCACAGAATTTTTCCTTCTCGTATGTGGCGCCGATCGTCGGGGTTCTCTCCGGGTACTCCGGCTTCCTCCCCCTCTGCTTTGGAAATGTTCAGCCCACCAAATTTGAAAAATGAATGCAATTCTAAATTCCGAAATTTAAATAGCTGAGCTGGCCCTTCGCACCACGTGATTGTACTATGTGTATGTCCAGTGTGTGAGAGAATGCGTGTGATTCACGTGAGCGTGCATGTTGGGTTCAGTTCGCGGTGCTTTGAGCTGATTCATGAAATTGGGTAAAGCGCCTATACAATACTCATTATGATTATTATTATATGCTGTATACCGATTTATTTTCGAAACATCCAGTCACTGTCTTACCAAGGTGGACATTCATCCTATCATTTTCGCACCACAGTAGACAGTATCCATGACAAACGTCTTGTACTTTTACAGTGAGCCAGGATATTTGTCCTGTTGTAGTCCACATGGATGTAAAGCCCTGTTGATACATCTGTATAGTTACGTATATGTATCATGTAATTGCTGGGCCTGGTTAATGTTGGGATAGTTACAGCAGGAAGCACAGAATGCGGTCCTCTCACAGAGTCTTAAACCACATTGGCCTCCATAGCTTCACCATACCACCATCTGCATCCGCCTCATCATGCATAATAAAAATGTCCCAGCTTCCCCGCCTTCTGTGCGTTCCACCCATGACCTTGGAGGAATACCACTGAAGCCTGGAGCTGGCAAAAGAGTTGGGCAGTTTTTTTTTGTTTTTTTTTTAAAAACAAGAAGGATAGGCGCCATAGAAGTACTCATTATAATTTATTGATCCTCTCTTCTTCATCTTGTTCACAGCCATCTTTATCATCATATTGTTTATATTTATGCTTGATTGTTGTGAGCAGTGCCTTGATTTTCTTTATTGGGTTTTTAAAATTCTTTTTCTTTATTTTTTTAGTGTCTCTTGGACCATGGGGCCGATTTGGACAGTAAGAATGAAGAGGAGCAGACACCAATTCACCTAGCTGCCAAGTTTGGACGTACCAAGTGAGTTCAGTCAGTTTGCTGTCTTGATTCAAACCTCCACATGACCAAGAAATGTGCTGTTCATGTCCTATGGATATACCAGATGACACAATACTATAGGAGATTTCCCCCTTTACCTCCACGACTTCAGTCAGAAGCATTAGCGTACATGGAAATGAGAGAGAAAACTCCTGTTATCTCATTTGGCCCCTATGAACTACCCTGGCACATGACCCCGGGGTCACTTAACTCAACTCCGGCGCCAGTTTCCCACCTGGCTTGCCTGCCAGCAAGACGCACCCCCACACTCCACTACCAGTCAAGCATGTGAACTGTACTGTTTGTGTATACTTTTCCAGCATTGTGCGTGAGATCATCAGGCATGACAAGTCGGTGCTTAACGACGAGGATGAGAACTCCAACACAGCGCTGCATCTGGCCGCACAGTACGGACACAACAAAGTCGCGGCCGTCCTGCTAGAACTGGGTGCCGATGTCTCCGCCAGGTTAGTCTACGGTGTACAGGGATCAGTGTGATTATAAATTACTTGTTGCCAGTCACTTCTAGCCACAATGAGCACTTGAAAAGAAGTATCGTTTTTCCATGGTCGGACTTGGAGGATTTTATTTCTGTCCCCAGACTGAGAGAATTGTGAGATTATGAACTTGCCATTTGTTGACAAAAATCAGCACATAGAAACAATACAGTAGCATAAAACATTTTGCGCCATTTCTGTAACTAGTCAACAGTAGCAGAAAATATTTTGCTATCTCCAGATTTCTCTAGTCGATCCTGTACGTTTGTGTGTTAATGCTGTTATATTTGTGAACAGAAATTACAACCAGTGGACACCTCTAGACCTTGCAGCATCAAAGGGTTGGACAAAGACTTGCAGTGTCCTGCTGGACAACGATGCCCCGGTCGACCCTACAGACAAAAACATGGTAAGAGGGCCCCGCCTGCCTACCCACATTACCCACACCCATCATTCCGTCTGAACACTTATTCAAGCCACGCTTAGAGAAGAAAAATGTGTTTTGCCTTACATACATTGGTCTGGAATGTTAACATTGCAGACCACTCCTCTTCACTTGGCTGCGCGTTTTGGTCACCCCCGCGTGGTGGAACTCCTCCTGGACTGGGACGCAGACATCACACTGGAGGACAGGGAGGGACTGAACTGTCTGGATCAGGCCATCGAGAACAACCATGCGTAAGTTTTATTCCCAGGCCAAAGATCAGAATTGTTCTGCCACTCGGTGATCACCACGTCTGTCCTGCCTTTTTTCCCTCCTTTTTTATACTTTTATTTTTTATTTAATACAAAGACAATAAAGAAAAGGTAAACGTGACAACATAGTAACAATGGAACTTTACAAAATATGCTGCATCTAGTTCCCATTTGAAAAAAATACAAAATAATGTTACATGGAGACAGTACTGCTGAGCATTGAATCTACTTAATCAGTTTAAGTACAAAACCAACTCCCCAAGCTCCTCATTTCCCATTTCACATTGATATTCTACTGAGCGAACGATTGTTTGCTTGGTGAGAAAATTGCAAAAGGAAAAAAGAATCCAATGCATTTTTTAAAAACTTGAACACCAGGTTGCACGGACTTTATCACAAAATTTTCTGGACTTCCTTTTGAGGGGCACGTCTGTGAAGCAAAGTGTGCTGTTTTTCTCTCGTTCAGTTCTGACCTTTGATGGGCTACTGCAGAGACAAGATTAAGACTCTAAAGACATCCCCCTTCCCTTTCTTGACTCCACCGCATCCCCCCCCCACCCCCCCCCCCCCCCCCCCCCCCCACACCCCTGTCCCCATCCCTGTACCAACTAGAGGGTGGAACCGGTACGATTTGTCAAACCGGTTTTTAACCGGTTTTTCCAATAGAAAACCGAGGTTTAAAACCGGTTAACCGGCTATGTTTCTATTGTTTCTAACGTTTCCCCAAGAGATGGAAGGGGGGAAGGGAGGGGGGGGGGGTCTCCTAGTACTCCGGCTTCCTGTACCCCTGCGTTGGAAATGTTAAGCCAACACGGGTGGGTGGGTGGGTGTTTGGGAGTTTAACGTCCTTTTCCACCACATACGGATGATATCAAAGACGAGGCAACGATGAAAACGCCAGCACAAATATTTGGCCCTAGCCGGGATTTGAACTCACGACCCGAAAGTTGGAAGTCCAACGCTCTACCATTCGGCCACCCTGGTTTCCCTGTTCAGCCAACAACAACAACATGATGATAAGGAGGAGGGGGAGGAGGAGGGTGTCTTGTAACGGGCTGAAAAACGACGAGTGATGTCCCTTAGAAAAACCGCGGTTTTCCGGTTTTTTAAGGCCAAACCGGTTTACCGAACCGTGAGAAAGTCGGACCGATTTTAACCGGAAAACCGGTAAAACCGAACACCCCTAGTACCAACTGGTCAAGAACTACCTAGAAAAAGTGCCTTTTGTATGATGTATACATTTTAGAACGATTAATCATGACCCTGTTCAAACTGTACTGCAGCAATGTGGCGCTGAGAATCATCAACTCTGATCAGTGGCAGCAGGCTCTACGAAACTCCACAGAGGATCCTGACACTGGACGTATCGACACACCCATGCGCAAACTCATCAAGAAAATGCCTGGTAGGAGATTGTAGCAATAGTAAATAGACACAATAATGTGGGTGCTTTAACCCCGGTAGTGCTGAGCCCGGATTATACCAGACTACCTCTATGCCTTATTTTTAGCTTAGGACAAAATCATTCAGCAAGACCAGGGTTAGTTGTGTCAACAGTACTTTTGGGGAATAAGTTTGCATTTAGAAATCTACACCCACCAGTAATAGAGGTAGCATTTTTTTTTTTTTTTTTTTTTTCCTTTTTCTTTTTTGTAACACATTTTGTACAGTGCATGAGAATACCCCGTTTGGGCACTTTTTCGGTTTTGGCCCAGTGTGCAAAAATCAGCCAAGATTGGTGGTGCCTTGATGGCTCTTACTGCAGAGTATAAAATACCTATAATAAAAGTGTGACACTCCCAGTAAACTAAACTTAAATCCACGCAGACAAAACTTAATCATGGTTTGTTTACGGAGGCCACTGGTGCAAAACCCCAAGCTTACATTGGTGAATGTGACATCCAGATTTTGTGTGATTACATGCCCTTTCTTGTAGAACATATTTACTTGTCTGTTCACTTCAGCCGAAAGAAATATGAAACCTACTATGGGCGTTTTGCCTTTTTATTGGTTATTGCCATCATTTTAAATGGTTTAGGGCCTTTTCCTGCATTCATCTAGGTTTTTTTTTTTTTTTTCCCTGAACAACACATTTCATGTCAGGAATGATACAGTTTGGGTTGTGTGTGTGTGTGTGTGTGTGTGTGTGTGTGTGTGTGTGTGTGTGTGTGTATTAAGATGTGGCAGAGAGGGTGTTTGATCGCTGTATGAGTTATGGACAAGAGAAAAACCCTGAGCGTTCTACATATGAAATCACATTCAACTTCGAATTCCTTGACGATACTTACGCCCCCTGGATCCACGAGGAATACAGGAAACGTATGCGTTCGCCGGACAACGTCTCTCTCAGTGATACGTCTTCAATGGGTAAGTAATTACCTTATCTGCGAGGTACTGAAGTTTTAACAGTTTATAGTGACCTACTGTGTGAAACGGTTTTGTGGGTCCTCATAGGGGAAACAAGATAAACATGTTCACTTGTTTGTTTGGTTAGTTCATTTATCTCCTGTTTGCTTTTCTTGCTGTTTAATTGGTAGATTGGGTTTTTGTTTTTCCTTGTTGTTTTGTTCTGTTCTGTTTCTTCGTGTTTTTCATTCATGTTTTTCATGTGGGTTTTTTTTGTTGTTGTTGTCTTTTTTTGTGTGGTGGTGTTTTGTTTTGTTTTGTTTTTTTTGGAGGGTGGTATTTTGTAGGGTTCTTTTGGTTGTTTTTGCTTTGTTTTGCTTGATTCTATTATTGTGTTTTTGTTTGTTGTTGTTTTTTGTTACCTCAATTTTGTTTTGTGTTTTGTTCTGCTTTTTGTTGTTGTTTTGTTTGGATGGTTATTTTCTTTTCTTTTCTTTTTTCTTGGGTGGGACGGGGAACTGTTGATGTTTTGTGGTGGTGTTATATAGTTTTGTTATGTTTTTAATGATCACTGTGTGACCTCATGATCATCTGCAAATTCTGAATTGCTGTTACGTTTGCAGGAAGTGCATTTGACGATGATGACAAACTGTTGCCATCAGCCAAGCCATACTCCACCGACTCCAACTTTCTGAAGAAAAACCATCCTCTCTTCCTCATGGTAGGCCGCAGACTAGTTTTTTTCTTCTTCTTCTTCTTGTTGTTTTGAATATCAGAATCTAATAACTGAAAAGTGTGCATCACACATTCACAGGTTTAAATAAGCACAACTCTGCTGCCATAGGAATACATTTTACAATTTCCGAAAACATCGAAACAATGCACTTTATCCATCGTCATCCGATTTGTGCCTCAGGTGAGCTCAGAGCGTGAAGTGTTGTTGGACCACCCTCTGGTCAAGTCGCTCTTGAACCACAAGTGGAACACCTTTGGCCGTTTCTTCTACTACCTGTCGTTCTTCATCTACTGCATCTTCCTCATTTTCCTGACTGGATACGTGGTGGAGGCAGAATTTCCTGCAACTGATTTGTAAGTATCTGATCGTGTAATGTTTTGTTACATGTGCACGCACTTAGTTCGTTGGTTGGTTTGGAGTTCACTCCAAAAAGGAGTGAGAGGAGCATTCTTGGCTCGTGGGGTTTTTGTTGTTGTTGTTTGATTGTTTGTTTCAGGTTTTTTGTGCTTTTTTTGTCACTGTTGTTGGGGATTGGGGGGGGGGGGGGGGGGGTAGTTTGTTGGTTGGTTTGGGTTTGTGTGTGTGTGTGTGTGTGTGTGTGTGTGTGTGTGTGTGTGTGTGTTTTGGTGGTGGGGTTTTTTGTTGTTATTTTGTTATTGCTGTTCATTTTTTTTAATGCAAAGTGTGGACGATGTCATTAGTGCAGGATACATCAGGATACAGTCCAAAGTCAGTGTTACTTTCCCTCTCATTTCAGCCAAGCGGATGAGCGGGAGAAGATTGAGAACAACAACTGTGACACTGTTGTAAAAGACGCACACAAACAGAAGCTGTTCTCAGTCATCGGTACATACGTCATCATAGCTTTGGCTGCATTCAACTTACTCAAAGAGGTCAGTAGATATTTTGTGTGAATATTTTCAACTTGGTGGAAATGAATGTATGAGTTTCTTGTAATTTGCATACTCTGCTGTATGTTTTTTGGACCGACTGAGCAAGAGAAACAGAATATCACAAGTATGAATATGAGTGTCTGTCTGTTTAGGTCATAGCCCTTTATACAGAAGACAATGAGCATGTCCACCTAGCTATATATAACATCAGCGTTGGCTCAAGATAGGATGTTGAAGCAATAGCCCATATGTAATCATAAGTCAGTCAACTCTTTACTTGCTTTATTGGAACTTTTAGGACACCAGTGTAGTGCTGTACTTCAAGTGGACTGCTTCATCTCAGTAGATTTTTTTTTTTTTTTTTTTTTTGGCTGGGTTTTCACATTGTCGTTTTGTTGGCAGCTGCTGCAAATCTACCAAGCCAAGCTTGCATACCTGGGCTGGACCAACTTGATCGAGTGGACGACGTATGTGACAGCCCTTCTTCTGGTCATCAGCTTCAACGAGTGTCAGCGAGAGACGGGACTGAGATATGTATGTGCACATCTATCTCTTTTCTGTTTTCTTTTTCCAAAGGAGGTAGGTTGGTTGTTGGGGAGGGAATGGAGGACCTCTGCAGTGGCTTTTTTTTTCATCTCCGTCTTTGAAATCACCTTGACAGACAAAATTTGTTAGCTGGTAACGCCTACCCAAGACCCTACCCCCATACCTGCTTTGGATATTTGCCTGTCGTCCAGGTAAATATTGGTCTGTTTTAAGAATAATTTGGTCGTAGATATGTTATTTGACTCTTGTGGTGGCAGGACAAGGCCCTTTGGTGACTGGTACTGGCCGTTGGCAGCACGAGGTTTGACGTGGACCGTACTTTCATTTTTCACTCCTGTATCTAAAACTGTGGCTGGTGGTAGGTTCCCTCGCGCTGCAGGACACTAGCTAGTACAGGGCCTCATGCTGCGGCCAGAAACGAGCTAACTGTACAGCGCTTAGAGCTTGCATACAGCATGTATAGGCACCATATAAGTAATCTATGTCAGTAGAAGCGGTAATTTGTAAGCTAATATGTCCATGCTGTGTCATGTTAGAACTGGCAATGGCAGCTGGGAGCGATCTCCATCTTCCTGGCTTGGCTCAACCTTGTGCTGTTCATCCAAAAGTTTCCCCAGCTCGGCATCTACGTGGTGATGTTCACGGACGTCCTCTACACCTTCTGTCAATTCTTCATCGTCTTCTTCCTCTTTATCGTTGCCTTTGCTCTGGCCTTCTACGCCGTGTTTCAGAACCAGGTGAGACTTCTGAGGGGTTCTCCGAATGCCCGTCATGTCTTGAAGCATTCGTATAAATCGGATAAATCAGTAGTGTAAAATTCATGGGTACTATGTGGGTTTTCGTCGTCGTTTTGCTTTTTGTGTTTTTGTCTTTTGGAACAGAATATCACGGACTACCTCTTAGGCTTTTTCAGCATAGACAAATTAATTCAGAAACACCAGGGTACTCTTTCCCCCATACCTTACTGCAGTCTGCCCCTCACGCCCCAAATCCATTGGAAGTTGCCTTTAAGAACTTTACCTGTCATCTGATAAAAGGTTCTAAGTGTTTATCAAATCCATAGTGCTCAGGCCCTTTTTTCCAGACGTTTCTGTTTTCTTATGCAGGTACCCTTTGGAGACGTCCCACGTTCGCTGGTCAAAACCTCGGTGATGATGATCGGAGAATTTGAGTTTGACTCCATCTTCAATGAAAGTGGGACAGAGGTGTTCTACCCTCCAGTCTCCTACGTCATCTTCGTCTTCTTCATGATCCTCATGTCAATCATCATCATGAACTTACTGGTGAGTTCCTGGCAAGATGGCTTAGAGCCACAGAAGATGTTCTCTTAGCAAACAAAACGACAGCTAATGCCACTTACAAAGTTATACAGCTGTTTGCTGATTGAAGTCTCAGTACACTTGTGCGGCATTCAACAATGTTGTGGAAAACTTTAAGTATATACTGTATTCTGTCAAAAACAGTTCCTTGTGCCAAAATATAATATTACAGTAGACAGGCTGGGGAATTCTCAGTCATTTGGCAATTTTCAGCCAAATTTCCTATCCTTTCAGCCAAAAAAATTCTAAGTTTCAGCCCAAATAGATGAAGGAGCAGAAGGTTGCACACACAGTCATGATACACATAATGCTATATGGGACTTCAGTTTTGAAGGCTTGCATGTCAGAACCAAGGCAGTATAAATTTAACTTTCGGGTGCCAGTAGAGGTTACTAAATGCCTTTAAAAAATGCTAAAATTTGTTTTCTTAGGTGGGGCGTGGCCCCACCGTAGTTCTCTACTGCTGCACCCTGGCCTAGGTTTCAGTATTTTTTTTCCTTCAGCAATTCCCTAGCCTGAATAGACTATGGAGACTCACATCATGATATGATTGTGTCCCTGGTGCATGTACCCTTATACTAGTGCTGACTGGCTGTTCTCATTTTGTGCGCCACCAGGTCGGTCTGGCTGTTGACGACATCAAGGCTGTCCAAGACCAGGCTGCTCTTACTCGCATGGCTATGCAGGTGAACATTTGACTTCCCCCAACAACCCTCTCCCTCCCTCTCCTCTCTCCTAGTTATAAAAAGTTGAATCCATTCACACAAACATGCTTTGCATAAATTTACAGTTTGCACATACAGAGTTTGACTTCCTTGCTTGAGCCCTTCTTTCTTCCTGTTAAAACTCAGCGGATGACGTGAACTTGTGTTCTTGACTGTCTCCGCACTCTCTGAGCTGTTAATGGTTTACACATATTTCAGAAAACACAAACAAATTTTCAACATCTTGTAAAATTTGTGTTAACACTGGTAGTGCTAAGCCCGGAAATACCCCCCAGGCCACCTCTGTGGCTTTTTCAGCATGAGACAAATTAATTCACCAAGATTCAGGTTAAGCAACAGTAATGTGAGAATGTGTTTAATGTATATATAATTACTTGCCTGTCTTTGCCTGCCTGTCTGTGCCAGTTGATGTTAAAAGTCTTCTGAGAAGGCTGCTGTTTATATCAGTGAAACAAAAGCTGACATTTTAAATTTTGTTTGCACAGGTTGAGCTTGCCCTGGACGTGGAGCGGGTGATCCCAGATTTCATTCGGCGGAAAGCCTTTGTCAAGCGCAAAACGATCAAACCAAATGAGTTGCTTAGCAACCCGGTCACCCGTTTCTTCAACTCTCAGTCGGGACTCACACCCAAAGCTCTCCAGGACCACCTCAACCCAGAACTGGTAAGAACCACACTCTCACAACACTGAAGACAAATTTGTCTGTACAAAGACACATTCAAGTTGTCTGAACTTGAATGTTCGCTTGATTAGAGACATTTTGTCTGGAGCATTCAGTCGCAGGAAATCTCACACTTGGTTATGGTATAGCTTAAGGCACAAGTACTGCAGTAATGGAAATTTGGACTGCCCTGGCTGGGGTATAACACCATTTTCTTTTTGTGAGGGTGATTGCAAAGACAGGGCAGTGAGGAAGAAGCCAGCACAAATCCTGTTTCCAAGCCAAGAATCGACTTCACAAGCCATATATTCAGACTTCTGCTGCACCAGCTAGACCACACAGCTTGCTTTGACTGAGACATCACCACCATCTAGTCTTGGCCACACTTTTGAAAATTGACAGAAAAACATCATAAATCTTCCGGTGTCCTTTTCCATGTCTTTTGTAATACAGATATGTTAGCTGCTATGAAATATGCTAACAAGAAGCTAACGATGTACAACTAAACCATCAATAATCAAACTAGGCTCATATTTCTCGAGAACTACTTTGCAGATGTGATCAGTAATGATCGTTGACATAGTGCTTCGGTTCCAGTTCAGTTGGTTCACGTGCAGAGAGGTTTTGGCTCCTTATGAGTCACGTTCGCAATGCACTAGTGGGAGATGGATCATTGTATTTACATGTAGTGATTATCAACTGATTATCAACTGTGGCAGAGATGAGATGAGAGGCAAAATCAGTGCGTGCATGTCTGCAGCTAGACTATACACTGTTGTAGTATCATCTCTTGCAGCTGAATTTCCTTTGCTTGGGGCTTTATATCTACACCAGACATTGGTCATAGACCGATTTATTTAGCCACTTACTTTCTTATCGAGGCAGACATGTAGTCTAACATTCATCCGCCACAGTGGATAAATAATGATATTCAGGACAAATGTCCTATACTAAGACACACACAGGCAGACTCCAAGACATGCACTCGCAGACACACTGGCAGACACAGAAGACACACAACCTTTTGTGGCCCACTATCAGTGTAAATGCCAAATTTTGAGAGTTGTTGAGCCCTAGAACTTTACCAGCCAAATTAAGGCTGGCAGCAGATTTTGCTTTTATCTTGCAAGCAAAGGTGTTCTCTTCTGCTGCACTTTTACGGTCAGCCAAGACACTAGTCTTATTGTTTACACAGATAGAAAGCCCCCCCCTGATTACTTATGTGTAAAATTTCTGGAAGCGTCCATTCTTTACCAGATGAATCTATTCTTGTTTGTCACAGGATGAGATGGAAAAAATCCAGGAGACCCAGGAGAAGCTTGGCGGCGATGTCAAGAAACTGAAACGCACAGTGAAAGATTTGCGAGAAACATCACAGCGCATCGAGTCGATGCTGCGTGCCATCATCAAAACGCAGAAAATCTCCTGGCAGGAGGAGGACTACCAAGAAGAGGACGAGGTGGAGCAGATCGAGGCTGGTCTTAGTATCTAGGTCAAGGTCATCTGTTCAAGGTCACAACTGTGCAAGAGCAAAGGATTTTTATAGCCTGTGTGGTTCGTGTGTAGTGTAGTTTGCATGTGACAGGCCTACCAGATGTGTGCACCTTTCACACTGAATTACAAGATAAACTAAAATAATGCCAAGATTGTAAGGACCAGACACAAAAAGTAGTGTGCCTGTAGTTTTGAATCCGTGTTCGTTACGCCTCCCTACCGACAGAGTGTGAGCTATTTCATAGTCAAGACCTTATGTGCCTCTGTGTGCACGATTGCACTCAGGACTGGGCATTCAGGATTGAACTAATGGTAGGGAAATGTAGAATCATTTGTTTTTGAAGTAATGGTGGTGGTGAACTGTTTAAAAGAAAACATAGTAGTGGAGGGTGATAAGCTTGTTGATATGATCACACCATTTTCCTTCAGTCTTTTTTCTTGTGGGGCTGGGAGAGTGATTGTTGAACTCATCTGCTGTTGAGTATTGACTTTTGATCTTTATTGTGGTGTGACTTTTCAAACCCTTTTTGGTGGCACACATTGCCCAGAATTTGTTTGATATGTATTGTCTTAATTGTGTAACATGCTAGACAGCTCATTCTTATAAACATATACATATATTACATGTGTCTAAAACTTGATTGTTAAACAGAAACTTTCTTGTAGCTGTGTTTGTATCAGTCTTAATGACGACTTACATTGTTGTAAGTACAGTACGTATGACTGTGTGATAGAATGTTGATGGATGCCAAGCACATTTGCATAAAATCCTACCTCAGGTGGATGGGGTAATATATATATATATATATATATATAATCCATATGATTGTACTTAGCACTTAACCAGACATTTCTCACTTTAAGAATTATCTCTTATCTGTTCACATTGATTCTGCTGTAATTCAGCCACAGAGTGTTTTATTTTTATTTTTTTAAAAGCGTTTCATCTGCAGGGCCGTGAAAACTGCATGGACCTCATTAAATTTTTACAAAAGACCCAGACTATAGTTAGAAGACATACTTCATGGTCACCTTCAGTATAACTTGCCTCAGAGTACTGCAAACCTGGTTACAGTACAGTCAAGAGTGTGGATATAGGGTAAAGAAAATGGGCTTCGAGTCCTGTGTAAAACAACAACAAAGTAATGAAAATAATTATATGTTTATTCTGGTCCCTTTGTGCGAAACCCCTAAAGACTGGGCTATATATACAGAAGGTGATCTGTAAGTTGTTATTAGTGAGACTTAGTAGGGCTTCGTACGGAGAACTTCACTGAGCAGCGTAACCCACTTGCATGTAAATTAGGCACGTTACGGGTACCATTAGCTAATCGCAGCGCGTTAGCAGCTCGCGGCCTCTGCCTTGTGAGCCTAATTTACATGTAAATGGGTTACGCAGCTCAACGAAGTCCTCCGTACGAAATCCTACTCTCACTAGTATTTACTCTTACTCTCAGGCTAGCCGCCAGATAAGGAGCGCAGAACAATCAGCTGTACATCCCACATATTGACTGCTGATTTGAACACTGCCTTGTTTTATAAAATTAGAACAGTTTGATTGTTTAAAATTCAGCATTAGAGCTTCAAGATCAGATAATATTTCCAATCCCCTCAGTCATGTTTTACCATTGCTGTAAAAATTGTTCATTACTGAAGAATGACTGTCCTTGACTCAGAATGACTACATTGCAAACAGGTCCTTTCAGCCAAAAACATAATTTAAGGTATCACGTGGAACCACTCCGACTGTATTCTTACTAATAATTTCTGTATAACTATATGCAAACGTCCACTGTCTTGGTTAAATCATGTCTTTCTTAGGCTGTTGCACGTGTGGTTAATATTCATGGTAGTGTCACCAATATTGATGTTTTTGCTTGAATGGCTCAAGTCAAGGGTATGTTTTTGTATGTCTGTGTCGATAACCTGCACAAGAGGTTAGAGACAAGAAGAGAACTACATGTATGTAAATTTAGGCTGTGATGATGGTGACTTGCATTCACCGGAGTATAGGAGTCGCTTCTATGGAAACAGTTCAAATTGTTTTGCAACTAGACAGAATTTCAGTGGCGATTTTATTAACAAAGCAGGGAAACTTTTCATGTGGTGCAAGGGGAAGAACTGCATGTGCTTTGCACAGAAGCATGCAGTGCAACGTGAAATTTACCTGCTTCTTCAGATCTAAACTTAGCACTGCGGCAGTCACCTTTTCACGCTTTAGTGCTGGTTTGGCCAGTGTACACATTGCTCAACAGTGTAGCACTGTTCTGTTTTTGACCAGTTTGCACAAGGTTTTAACACTTTTGTGTTATTTGACCAGTAGGCAGAGTTATTCTTATATGGTGTGGACCCCAGATTTGCTTTTTCATGTCACTATTGTTTGATGAGCATGGTTCTACATGTACATTTGTTCCAATTCACACATGGTAATGATTAAAAAAAAAAAGGTCATACTGGTAAGGTACAAATTAAGTAAGTGCTCAGCAACATTTTGTTCATCATGATTCCATCTAAAGGCTGCGGGCATGGTTTTCCTGCTCCAGCATGTTTTAGTCTTTCTGAACATTTACCTTGAAATGTTTTTACTAGTGATGCAGCACCATTGACTCAGATCATGTGATACTACACCTGCCATAGGGTAAGATCTTTTTGATGCATGTAGTGTAAGCAAACTTTGCTTTGTACATGTGCAAGAAGATACTTCTGTGTCCAGTAATTGTTTGTCCATTAAAATGTTTTAAAGACAAAGTCTTAGTGGGTAGGTGGGGTCTGCATGATTATAACTGAAAGTAGTTTCTCTTTTTTTTCTCTTTTTTTTTCCTATTTAAATGTACTATACATGTGACATAGAAGTTGATTGAAGCAACATCGTTACATATATTTCGTACCAGTGATGCAAGCACAAGGTAGGGATCTGTGTTTGCCGTATGTTTTCTATAAAAGATGTGAATTTTTCTCCGGTTTTCTACATACGTCATGATTGTTTTTGTTATTGTTTAGCACAAAATCCAGCACAAATTTTTTTAACGTGTAGAAAGCGGTACGATTGTACATTTTCTAATGAGGGTTCCTTGTGATTACACCGAACAAAATTGTTGCTTTGTTTTTCATTGTTAGAACTACGCTGTTAGTTTTTGCTGTTGTTGATATGCATGTCCAAGATTTGCATGAACGCTGTCTTTCCTATCACAACCACAGTCATTCACTCCCTTGTGCTTATCTGTTAGAAGTTAGAGGTCAGAAAAGCAAAGGGTTAATCAGTCCCTGAGGGACTCTCATTTTCAGTTATGTCTAAATGTCGGTATGTGCATCCGCAGACAGTCTAGGATAAGGGGACTCTGTCACTTGGCAATTCCTTTTGTCATTACACTGTATTTGGTTTTGCCGTTTTCTTAAGGGGAGCCGGGGTGGTCGAATGGTAGAGCGTTGGACTTCTAATGCTCAGGGCATGAGTTCAATCCCGGCTGGGGCCAAATATTGTGCTGACTTTTTCATCGTTGCCCCGTCCTTGATATCACCCTATGTGGTGGAAAACGACGTTAAACCCCTAAACACCCACCCACCCCCGTTTTCTTAATGTGAAAAGTAAATTTTGTCCATATACTGATTTGTGAGGGTATGATAATTCTTTACAGTTTCTGTGATCATGACTTGCATTTAATCCATTTAATATAGTTTTTCCAGAGTTTTCCATCCATACTTTGCAGTGTTACTGTTAGTACAATTGTATTTGGCCAGGGGCATCTTTGATCTACCATAATGGGGCACACACCATGTTTTTACAGCTTTCACCTAAAAGTGATCCGTTGAAATGACATGACAGGGTTATCAACTTACACAAGGTAAACTGTGCTTCACCCCTTCACAGTAATGAACTTTTGAAAGAAAGTCACAGGGTCGTGTACATTATCTTTTACTTGTACGGAAGCTTTGATCGTACCGGCAGGATTTGAAGTGATTCACATGTATACTTACCGTATCACCTACGGTCTCGCAGACCCTGACAGTAATATGCGTGCATGTGACCGACTCTCATACGTTCTGCACAGTGGAAGATTCCCCTATAGGATGGCTCCAATACTTCTTGAGAAATAGGGTTTTGTATGCAAGAGCCCAGCTTTAGATCTAGCACACTTGGGAAAAAACTCCCAGGCACAGAGTGTTATTGTTATTGAGATTCCTTCAGGGGCTTAAAGGGTGGTAGGAATGTTTTCTGTACTTTTGAAACTGGTATTTCTACGTCATCGTGGAATTCTGGCATAAGTGAATTTTGAGAATAGGGCAGGAGAATGCGCAGTGCGTGTTAGTCTCACTATTTTCAAAATCCAGTTGTGCCAAAATAATGGCATCAAGTTTTGCTCAGACAGCATCTCTGTTGCATTGTTGTTGTTTTTTTGTTTTTTGAAAAATCGTTTAGCTCTTCTTGATCTCTAGCATATTGAGCATATGTTGAAACAGAAACTTGCCTCTCTAATCAGTGCACAGTGATTTCATCGTAGTGCAAGTGTGCAGGCCAGTGTGTGACAAGTTTCCGTTTGTGCCTATTCAATAGATCACAGTGATGTTAAAAAACAGTGCATTGCTCATGACATTACATGGTCTTTCACTTTGATACTGCTGACTCTCTTTCATTTCTTTCATGAAAAAATTTAATGATCTGATGCAGCTAAAAGCAGCCCCACCACTTCTTCTCAAAAGGCTTTATACCCTTACAGGGCTTCATGTCCATATCGGACATCTGGTCATAGACTGATTCATTTATACAGATAAAAATTATATGTCCCATTGGTTTTGTGTCATTTTCTTCTTATTGAGGACAAATGTCCTGTATTTTTTTCAGTCAGCCCACACGTGTCCTGTACATGTAATACTTCCCTCAAAGGTGGAGCCCTGCCCTGTATTGAAACTGCAATATTTGCAGAAATGTAGCATTTTATGGTAGCCACCACAAACAGAGGTCTGTTCTTACATAGGGCATAATCATATTTTGTTGTGATTTAACGTTTTACATGATTCTACACACTTTTTGATGCTCTGTGATTTACAGTGTTTGCATGATTATGTTAAATTGATGGGATAAGTACAAGTTTTGCATTTGATACATTCAGTTTCTTATTTCGAAATCAGAGTTAACCAAGATGTTCTGTTACAGAAAAATGTCAGCCTTTTATCCTGTATGTCACGTATTAGGGTGAAACAATTTTGTTGTATACTAGACATGCATTATATTATTTTCATATTCCAGCTATTATTACTAAATTATTATTTTATCAGGTAAAATAGACTAACTCCATTGGTACCTGTACACATGAGCATTTTTTTCCCCTAAATCAATCAGTATGATAAGCTGTATCCTTTTCAGTAAAACAGAGTATTTTATATGTAAAATATAGATATACAATTATTATCTGTTACAGAAAAAAATTATTAGGAATTCTACACTGCGAAATCAGTGATTTGCCTCTATATCTGTTTTGTGATTGCTCAAATAACCAGTGTTTTACTTGACATTTTATTGTTCTTTATCAAAGGTACACTTTGTTAAACTGTTTGTGTCATTCTTTGACTCTTGTGCAAGTCTTTCGAATATATATTTCCTTCTCAGTTTTTTTTTGTATTTGTGCTGAGCTATGATCGTACTGAAGTTTTGTAACCTGCATTCATCCTCTCCCTAGTGTGGGGAGCCGGGGTGGCCGAATGGTAGAGCGTTGGACTTCTGATGCTCGGGTCGTGAGTTCGTATACCGGGTGGGGCCAAATATTTGTGCTGGCTTTTTCATCGTTGCCTCGTCTTTGATATCACCCGCGTGTGGTGGAAAAGGACGTTAAATCCCCAAACACCCACCTACTCGCTAGTTTGTTTGGGAGCTCGTGCTTCATGCTGAGAGCGCGGCTTTTTCTTTTTTTTTTCCCCTTTATTTCTACATGTTCCTAGAATTTAATCAGTGTCATTGAAAGTATCTTACTGGAAATATAATGGAAGGACTTTGACACTGCGAACCTGTTGATATTAATTTTGAGAAGTTTTTGTGCGAGTTTTAAAGTGAAATCTCTCTCTCTCTCTCTCTCTCTCTCTCTTAGAGAAGAATGTGAAGGGAGGGAATACAGGTTAAATGTATACATACAGGTATTGCATGAGATTAGTGTTTGCGTTATCTGTAGCGTTTGTGTCGTTGAAAACAGTACTGCAGTCTAAGTGCTCCTTGTATTCTTAGGCTGTTTGTTACCTTACATAAATAAAGCATGTTACTCCTCGAACCTTCTTTATATATATATATATATATATATAGTGTGTGTGTGTGTGTGTGTGTGTGTGTGTGTGTGTGTGTGTAAGAGAGAGAGAGAATGGCGACAGAGATGTTGCGAGAAAAAAACAACAAAAAAACAGTCCACCAGCCCCAGTAACTTGGTCCTGAGACCACGGACTTGGATACAGAGGTTGGAATTCCAGCGGAGGTAAGCCGGATGTTCCCTACCTAGGTCAGTTCCTGCCCAGGGCAGGTGTGGTATGGGCCGAACAGGAAGGCTATTTCCGCACAGCTGAGACTCACCCACTCGACGAGTGCCACGATGGGGGTGCGTCCCTTGTTATGACATGGTGTGGATGATTACACGACCGGCACCGCAGGTGCCGTAGTTCCCGGGCCTGGTTAACACCGGGGAATATTCATAACAGGAAGCGTGGAATGCGGCCCTGTCACACATTGAGTCCCAAACCACATGGACCTCCATAGCATCATCATACCATCATCTTTATTTTCACTATGATCATAATGCGTAAATGAAAAAGCCCCAGCCTCCGAGCCCTCCATGGATTCCGCCCACGACCTCGGAGGAGTAACACTGGAACTGGCAAAGAGTTTGGGCAGCAACAACAACAACAAAAACATACCGTTCTGTTGGTTAGAAAGGTGAGGGGCACGCGCAGCTCTCTCTCACTCTCACTCAATAAAAAAAACACTGGAATGCGCGCAAGGCGAGACTGTCTAGCTGGCATGCGGTTGTCAAAGCAACGTAAACGTAAGTCGTCATTTTGATGAACACTGGGTTCAACCCAGACTGTGTTTTTTGTTTTTTTGTTTGTTTGGTTTTTTTGGGTTTTTTGCTGCTAAGTCGATTCAAAACGTCTTGACGACAGTTACTCTCAGGTAAAGCCATATTATGTTAAATAATAAACGCATTAATATAATAATAATCGCTTTAACAGAGGTGCTTTATCCCAGATATTTGGCTCAAAGCGCCGCAGTGTAAACCCAACACGCACGCTCATGTGAATCGCACGCATTCTCTCAGACACTGGGCATGAACATAATCATGACGTGCACGTGTTGCGAAGGGCCAGATAAGTAATTTAAGTTTCGGAATTCTCGAATTCCGTTTATTTTCGAATTTTGTGGGCTGAACATTTCCAAAGCAGAGTTTAAAGTACGTGCGTGCACACGTCTTTGTTGTAGTTACGCCGTTTTTCCGGTTAACGAATCGCCCCTTTCTTTTACTCCGACCAAAAAAAAAAAAAAAAAAAATTAAATAAAAAAAAATCCGGTGCATTTGACATTGGGAACACTGTGTGCTACCGTTTCTGGTTTTCGGTTTGTCTCAGTGAAAGAAAGTTTCCGTGTATCAACCAGCAAAAGAATTGAAATATTACTACAATGTGTTTCTGCCAAAAAAAAAAAAAAAAAAGGAAAAAAGTGCAGTTAACGACCATAATTATTGTATGTGTTCAAGTTTCTTGAGTTGAGAAGGGCCATTAACTGTCTGCTGACTTAATTCAGTAGAGGTGATTATTGCAGTGATGCAGCCTAGTGAGATCTGCAGACCTGACCCTCGGTGCGACTGCATCAGGTTACATTGTATGGGCTACCAAATCTTCTTTTTGAACTCTAGTTCCTCGAGTAGGGAAGAGCGTCACCATGACTACAGGCTACGTCACCACAACGACCACCTCTAAGCCGTCTACAGACAGGCTACAGGGCCCGACAAGAACGTTGTCGTGCAGGAGAGAAGCTTATGGACATCAAGAGGTCCAGAGAAAAATTAAATGTTCGGGTTAGTACTTTGTGCGCAGGGGAAAATGCGAAGTCTTTTATTTTTTACACAAATTTCTCTCTCTCTCTCTCTCCCTCTCCCCCCCCCTCTCTCTCTCTCTCACACACACACACACACACACACACACACACACACACACACACACACACACACACACACACACCACTGACACAGCACACACTGAAAATGAAACTTTATTTTTCATCCGTAGAAATTTTGGAACACGTGTCATTTCGTAATTCGTCGTTGCTAAACAACGAAATATAAAAAAGAAAAAAGAAAACAGTAATGGAAACAAAACAAAAAAGAAAAAAAAAAGCAATTTTAAATATGAGACTAGAGGAGCAAAGCCTCCTTGGCTCACTTGTGAGATGGGTCAAGGTCATTCAAAAGAGTATGTTTGTAAAGCTCTTATCACTAGCTATCGTGAAGTAAGGTGTCTCTTGTGTTCATAGTTCCTAAGAAAAACGGCAAATTGCAATATAACAGTTTTCCCAGGACAACTTCTATGACCTTGACCTTGGGTCAAAGTCATTCAAATGAGATCTGTAAGTGAAGAGCTTATAAGTGACTATCATTGTGCCAAGTTTGATAGCTCTAGTTTTTGTACTTTCTGTACAAATGGTAATGTAAAATTTCACAACAGACAGCTGTAATGACCTTGACCTTGGTTCAAGGTCATTCAAATGGGTATGTCTGCATATGACTCTTTGCTGTCTGTCATTGTGCCTTGTTTGGTGCCTCTGCTGTTTGTTGTTTCCAAGAAAATGCTAACGTTAAAGTCTCCGCAAAACATGTTGAATGGCCTTGACCTTGACTCAAGGAAATGGAATACAAGAATGCCAGTACAGGTTTTGTCAATGTCTATCGTCATGCAAAGTTTGATGCCTCTGGTACCCCTACATTCTGAGAAAATGGCAAATTTGAATTTCCAATGAGACAGCTTTGATGACCTTGACCTTCAGTCAAGGCCATTCAAAATGGCATTTCTTGTAAGGTCTTACTGCTGTTTATTAGCAAGCCAGGTTTGGTGCTTCTGCTGTTCATTGTTTCTGAGAAAATGCCAGTGTTAAGGTTTTGGAAGGTTTTCCGCAAAACAGCTTGCGTGGCCTTGACCTTGACTCAAAGTCACTGAATACAGGTATGTCAGTAAAGGTGTTGCCAACATCCATCATTTTGCAAAGTTTGATGTCTCTGGCTTTTCTAGATTCTGAGAAAATGCCAATGTAAAATGTCCAAACAGACAGCTGTAGTGACCTTGACCTTGGTTCAAGGTCAATCATTATGGTATGTTTTGAAAGCGTGCCAAGTTTGGTGCCTCTGCTGGTCAATGTTTTTGAGAAAATGCCAATGTTAAGGGTTTGGAAGGTTTTCCGCAAAACAGCTTGCATGGCCTTGACCTTGATTCAAAGTCACTAAATACAGGTATGTCAGTAAATGTGTTGTCAATTTCCATCATCATGCAAAGTTTGGTGTCTCTGGCTTTTCTAGATTCTGAGAAAATGCCAATGTAAAATTTCCAAACAGACAGCTTTTGTGACTTGACCTTGGGTCAAGGTCAATCATTATGGTACTTTTTGAAAGGGCTTATGGCTGTCTATCAGCAGGCCAATTTTGGTGTTTCTGCTGTTTGTAAATTCTGAGAAAAGGCCACTGTTAAGGTTAACTGCGGACACACCCTGATCGTCCCTTTTCCTAAAAGTATGACGCCAGAGCTCAAGATGACGTCAGATCTGCAAAACTGCGTCCATCTTAGCCTCGCTTTCGATTCTGGCGGGAGGGACATACCGCAATGGTAGGACGGGGAAACCTCGTTAAAAGAAAAAAAAATCATTTCAAATGTAAAAATATCTGGACATATTATGAAACAATTCATCCGAGATGAGAAACCCACATGCACCCGTGCCGCATTGTCCATATATTTGAAAATAAAAAGGTATTTGGTAAAGTCACGCCCATCGCAAACCCCATCTCCCTACTATAATAGAGGGGCTTTGCGATGGGCATGACTTGCGAAAATACCTCTTTTTTTTTAAATTTTCAAATATCGACAATCTACGATTGCCCGTGAAGAAACCTTTCGTCTCGCTGTCTATTTTGGGGCGTATAAAGTCACACGACAAAACAGAAAATCTTGCTCATGCTGCATTGACGTTACTTTCAGAGCTTTTGACTTCAGTTTCCATGGCTACAGCTCACAACTCTGGTCAGATTTTTGTTCTTCCCAGGCGATTGAAACGTAAGTTCTGGACTATAGCAACAGCAGAAAATATTTCAAGACAAAAACATTACACGCGCATTGGTCACTGAGAGTGCTGCATGCGCTTTGCATTGTGAAACAGCATGTTCTTTTTCTGAAAAAAAAAAAAAAAAAAAGGGTTCCGGAAGGGGGAGGGGGTTCTGAATGACGTGGACAAAATGGTGCTTAAGGTTTTCGCAAACAGAGCAGTCAGGAAACGGCAAAAGAGGTGCACATCCACACAAAACACGAATCATCTTAAACAGACACGGTCACAACCATGTGCTCTGATGGTTTGCTTTGTGTCACAGGTTTGCTCTGAAAAGAGCAGATGCTTTTGCAGCAGGCAACACTAATGGGTTTTCTCAGTCTTGTCTCGTGGCCAAGAAAATCGATAGCTGTAGGTACAATACTACTCTGTCTCACCATAAATCACCTGTTTTAGCCTGAGGAATTATATATGTACGTTTGATGGCTTTCTGTAAAGTTACAGTTGGGGGAACAAACAAGGAGGAGCGGCCCCTTCCTACAAAGTTGTTTCTCCAAATTTCATTTTATTTTGTCTGTTTTGTTGTTATTGTTGCCGGTTCTCCCCTCTCCAAGCTCTACCAATGACACTAGATCCTCTACGACCTCGACCGGTTAGCCACGTGACTGGGGGTGGGGCCGGGTGGGGGGAAAGAGAGAAACAGGGTGGGTGGGTGGGTGTTTAACGTCCTTTTCCACCACGTAAGGGTGATATCAAAGACGGGGCAACGAGAAAAAGGCCAGCACAAATATTTGGCAGCCGGGATTCGAACTCTCGACCCGAGCATTGAAAGTCCAACGCTCTACCATTCGGCCACCCTGGCTCCCCAGAGAGACAGAGAGAGAGACGTCAGTTCCGTGAACTAAACACTTGACGTCAGCCTCTAGCACTGAGATCGCCTGAGGATGCTTGTTTATGTCTTGTGATTTCCCTGTTGGCTATTTGTGGCTTCCCCGGTTGAATTATTTTTCACATGAAATCTGGAAGATCTAGAGGGCTGGTGAAATGTCGGAGGCAGTGACGATACTTGCTTATTTTGTCTGTGAACTAAGCGTTTGATGTCAGCTTCACACTGGTGGTATGACAGATGATGCTTGTGCATGTCTTGTGATTTCCCTGTTGCTTTTGTGACTTCCCTGACTGAATTAATTTTTACATAAAATCTGGGAGATCTAGAGGGCTGGTGAAACGTGGACTAGAATACCTTGGATTGTACTTATGAAATCGCAAATTTGGAACTCTTTTGACCGGTGCTTCTCGCAGAAACTTGAATGTTTATCTAAAAGTTCAGTTATTCTTAATGCTAAAGCTATAATATTGCAGCAGTTCCTGTCATGTGTATTGATCACATCTGCATCAGCCGGAAGTTCAGGAGATCGTGTCGAGATGTGCGCGTGATGAGGGGTGCCGATGTATCATCAGACCACCACCTTCTTGCTACAACACTGAGACTTCGGCTTAAGAGACACACCAACGCCAACAACACACGGACCAGGTACAACGTTGGCCTACTCAGGAACACAGAGACACAAGCAGCATTCCGGAACAGCCTTTCCAACAGGTTCCAGCCACTGCAAGACCTGATAGAAGACAGTGGAATGGATATCGAGACACAGTGGGAACACAGCAAGAAACTCTGGCACGACACATGCGAAGAGGTCCTTGGCAAGAGAAAGACCCAACACAAGGAATGGATCTCTGCTGATACCATCCAGAAGCTGGAAGTTAGGAAAAAGAAGAAAAACTGCACTGAACACGAGCCGAACAAGAAGAGCTAAGGCAAAGGCACAGGAAGAATACACAGCAGCTGACAGAGAAGTGAAGAGGAGCACCAGGAAGGACAAGAGGGACTACATCGACAACCTGGCCAATCAAGCAGAGGAAGCAGCCGGACAAGGGAACCTAAAAGACCTGTACCAGGTGACCAAGAAGCTCGCGGGCAAGTTTCAGCACACAGACAAACCAGTGAAGGACAAGAACGGGCACCCACTGACAACAACTGAGGAACAGCTGAAGCGATGGGCAGAACACTTCAGGGAGCTGTTAAATCGCCCCATCCCTGAAACACCACCAGACATCCCGCCAGCTGAGACAGAACTACCCATCAACTGCGACAAGCCCTCTAAGGCGGAGATCAGGAAAGCCATCATGACACTGAGAAATGGGAAAGCTGCAGGGCCAGACGAGATACCAGCAGAAGCCATCAAAGCAGACACAGAGACAGCCGTCAACATGCTGCACAGCCTATTCAGCAAGATCTGGGAGAAGGAAGAGGTGCCAGCCCAGTGGAAAGAAGGGATCGTCATCAAGCTGCCAAAGAAAGGGGACCTCAGGGACTGCAGCAACTACCGAGGGATCATGCTCCTGTCAGTGCCAGGCAAGGTTCTCAACAGAATTCTACTGGAGAGGATGAGGGAGGCAGTCGACCCTATGCTCCGAGACCAGCAGGCGGGCTTTCGCAGGAACAGGTCCTGCGCTGACCAGATCGCCAGCCTACGCATCATTGTTGAGCAGTCACTGGAGTGGAACTCCCCCCTCTACATCAACTTCATAGACTATGAGAAGGCCTTCGACAGTGTAGACAGAGAGGCGCTGTGGAAGCTGCTAAGGCACTATGGAGTTCCCGGGAAGATCATCTCCCTGATCCAGTGCACCTACAAAGACATGAGCTGCAGGATTGCCCATGCCGGCCAGTTGTCAGAAAGCTTCGAGGTGAAGACCGGAGTCCGCCAGGGATGCCTGTTGTCCCCGTTCCTCTTCCTCCTGGTCATCGACTGGATCATGAAGACCACCACAACAGGCAGGAAAAACGGGATACAGTGGACACTCTGGGCGCAGCTGGATGACCTCGACTTTGCGGACGACCTGGCGCTCCTGTCTCACAGCCACAGCCAGATGCAGGACAAGACTACATGCCTGGAAGCCACATCAGCCGGAACAGGGCTCAAGATCAACAGGAGGAAAACCGAGCTGATGAAGATCAACACCACTGCCAACACACAGTCACAGTCGGTGGAGAGCCCATCAGGGAGGTAGAGTCCTTTGTCTACCTGGGGAGTGTGGTTGATGGACAGGGAGGCACAGACCGAGACGTCACAGCCAGAATCGGCAAGGCAAGAGCAGCAATGGTCATGCTGAAGAACATCTGGGCATCCAAAGTTGTCAGCATAAGAACCAAACTTCGCATCTTCAACTCCAACGTGAAGTCAGTTCTGCTTTACGGATGCGAAACATGGAGGACAACGAAGACGATGCAGCAGAAGATCCAGACATTTCTCTGAGGCGCATCTTGGCCAGAGAAGATCCGGAACGAAGAGCTGTGGGAGCGAGCAGGGCAGGAACCAGCGGCCAAGCAGATCCTGCGGAGGAAGTGGGGCTGGATTGGACACACCCTCAGGAAGCCAGCATCCAGCACCACACGCCAAGCCCTGACATGGAACCCACAGGGGAAAAGGAAGAGAGGCCGGCCTCGCAACAGCTGGAGGCGGGACACTGAGGCAGAGTTATATAAGCAGGGGACCAACTGGACTGGAGTGGCAAGAATAGCCCAGAACAGAGTGCGATGGCGAAGGGTTGTCGATGGCCTATGCTCCACGTGGAGCCAGGGGCCTAAGTAAGTAAGTAAGTCCTGTCATATGTGCAGTTGTCACACTAGACAAAAACGCCGGGATGATAAGTAATTTGCAGTAGGCTTTTCATAGCTATTTGATCTTATGTGCAAACCACCCCTACCTCGGAAAATTTTTTTTTATACAAAACCAGTCAGAGCTACAGAGCTCTAGCACGAATACAGGCAGTGTGATTGGGTGAACTTCCAAAGTCTAGAAAATGAAGGAATTTGAACATGACCGATTTTTTTTTTTTTTTTATCGGCGATGACTCTTCTGAAAATGCGGCAGGCTAAAAATCGTGACAGGTAGGTCTGGAGAAGGTGAATTCCCATTTTATCTCAAAGTAAAAAGGCCTCCAACGAGGTGGTTTAGGAGATAGCCATCATTACATCCGTACACACACACACACACACACACACACACACAGCCACACACACGTCTCACAACTCCCCCCAAAAAGAACGCAGCAGCATAGTGTGCACGTCAAGTGTCTATGACGCAGATTTCGTTACGTCACTGTGTGCGTGAAAGTATGTATTGTGTGGAGAAACGTCACAGTCTTGTTTTGTACCACTGAAACTTGCTGCTGCGTGTAGCAAAATCTGCCCCATCTCATAAAGTTGTTTCTCTATAGAGAAACGACTTAAAAACAGGGGCAAATCAGATTGGGTACTACCTTGAGGTCAGGTCGAAACTTATAGTCCGAAATTAATTATACACGGCACAGATGATTACATGTCGCTCTCTCTCTCTCTCTCTCTCTCTCTCTCACACACACACACACACACACACACACACACACACGTATAGACAAGGGTCCTTTGCATGAAAAACGGACATGCTGACTGAGTATCACCAAGAGAGAGGGATAGACAAACAGACGGGCAGAGATAGACAAAACAGACAGAGTCCTTCTGCACCACAAAGATTCAAGATTTAAAAGACGCGTGTCCTTTGCAGGTGACAGGAGTGTTCCGTCGTGCGTGTTCGCACTTATTCCACGGATCGTGCTTCAGAGACAAAGACGAGCCGGTAGTGTGAGGGGGGGGTGGGAGTGGTGGGTCGCTGAGGGGGGGGGGGGGGGGGGTCAGAGAAGGGGCAGGGCAAGGCGCAAAGGTGGGGGGGGGGGGAGGTGGAAGGTGGACATTAGTCAGACGCAGTCGTGTGTGGCACAGCCACTTACGTCGACCACGAGAACACAGCGTACATGGCCCGCACACGCGTACGTAAGCTACGCGGCACGCGCCACACAAATCAGCCAATCATAAACGAGATACATTTGTCCAACTGCACATAACTGACCATCAAACGATGACGGTCGAGGGTGATGTAGCCAATCATGTCTGTCTGTGAGGGATATTTGACCGCGCGCACGTCTTCTGCTGCCGCGATCATTTGGAATCGATCCGAACTGATGTCTACGTGTTATTCGCGTCTTTAAAGAGTTTCTTTTAAATGTTTGACATGCGGCGACAAAAACTCTTTGATTGATAGTTTTGTTTTAGTTGGGGACGAAGGTACCAGGTTAAAACTTGCAATTTACCTTGCATCAGAAGAACCAGAAAGGGTGCGCTGTTAGGAAGAGATGACGAGAAACGGATCTTTGAAATGACAACATTAATTTGCAATTTTGAATGTGTAACATTTGTTGACGCTGTGCCTGACGTAAGTAGTCCTGGCAGATTCTTTTAAAATAAGCTGACGAGAAAAGGAGCTTTGCGGGGAAATTTGAAATAGTGAATGTACAATTCTGAATTCGATTCACATTTGTTGAGGCTGTACGTGACCTGACAGGTTCCTGAAGAGGTAAACTTGTGTCAAAACGTGCGGTAAAACTGAACCAGATATTGAACTGCAGCCAGATGAGACGAAACGAACAGAATGACAGTTAGATGAAAAACGTCTCACCGACTACTTTCTTTTTTTTTACATAAATATATAGCAAGAGAAGGAGAAATGGGCGTTATGCATCTAACCATGAAAGAATACGTTTTCATCTTGTGCGTTTTCAACTCCGCGCTCACTGCCACACAAACACTCACTGAGCCCTCGGCATCTTACAACGACAACAACTTCACCACGGACGCCACAACGGCCACAGTCGTGTCCCCTCCGGAAGACATGCGCACCGAACACGGAATTCGGAGCGAGGTGGCCACCCTGGCACTGGGCTGTCCCGGCGCGCTGCTGAACGTAGCGGCTGTGGTGGTGCTATTACGTCACAAGGACCTGACGGCGTCATTCCGCGTGATGATGGTCAGTCTGGCCACTGCTGACCTGGGCCTGACCTTGGCGGCCGTCTTCACTAGTTCGGTGGCTATCGCGTGGACATGGAATCCAGAGGTGGGTGGAATATCGTTGTTGCTGGTGGTGGTGGTGGTGGTAATGTTTTGCTCTATTTGTAGTGAGCTCTTGCAAGTTACGTCGTCATAAATACGTGCGTGGCGCACAGTCCCGCGCCTTTTCGGACGAGGAACGTTTTGTTTGTCCGCCAGCTACCAATGGTACCTGTATTGTCCTAGCCAGCACGTGATATTAAAGTGAAAGAACTTCTTCCGCGTTTTTTTTTTTTTTTTTCTTCTTTGCGCTTTGTTTTGTTTCACTGACGAATATATATTTCTAAATGCACGAAATTATTACTTTTGCACGTGCACGTCGACAGATTCAGCCATCGTGGTCAGTACGAGTGTAGTCTGGGCAACCCCATTTCAATTCTTCGAGGAAAAGGAGAGGGTCGCCCGAACTAGTACGCAAGGTGTGTGTGTGTGTGTGTGTGTGTGTGTGTGTGTGTGTGTGTGTGTGTGTGTGTGTGTGTGTAGGGGTGGGGGGGGGGTAGGGGGGGAGGGAGGGGACCAGAAAATGCTCAAATGGCGCCAAGCAGTGGAGAACAAACCAAGATCAAGACTACGTACGCTCACGACAGAAGGTCTGCGTTGACCTTCCCCCTGACAATGATGGGCCTCACGTCGTGTAAAAAAAAAGAAGAAAAAAAAAAGAGAGACGATAACAGTTTGAAGGCCGCAGAATCGAAGATTTCGGGGGCAAACTCCGTAGCCGTATGCATGCGTAATTTGGCTACTTTTGTTTTGAATTCTACCAAAAGGTGTGACTTTAATCCGGAAACGCGTTCATCCGTGGGGTAGGGACGTACGAGGGACTTCACTAGGAATCACTGACGTGAATTAATTGTGAATCACGCGGGCGCTGTTACATTAAAGTCTCAATACGTTTGTCAGGCCGCGTACAACAACGCTGTGGCAATTTTTTCATCGAATGCGCTTAATCCGTGCATCAGATTCGATCACTCTGGACACACAATATGGCACCTGAAACCATTGTGGTGACTCGGGCTGGCGTATATATATATGTTGTTCTTCGAGGCTACCGCGTGCTGAACAGACGGGTTTATTTGGCTGCGGGTTGAGGACCAACTAGACAGCGCTGCATGACTGTGGCTATTTCTAGCGACTTTGTCGATCGGCGTGTAGTACAGGTACAGCCCCTTTTCCATGACCGACGTACGTCGACAGACATCGGCCGATTGTCGGGCAACTAAAATCTGCCATGGAAACTCGCGCTCGCCGACTCCCTTTCCACAAGTATGGCCGGTCGTGAATCAAATCGATTATTTCGATGACTTTGGCCGCCGAAAAGGCTGAACACTGCTAGCCGCCATCCTTCAAAGTTTCCGGTTTCCGGATCAAGGCCGCATGCCTATGCTAGCGGCCAATCAGATCGCTTGGATTTCCGCCGACAAGGTCACCGACTCGCCCAGAGTAGAGCGCCGCTCTACTCTCACCGACGCGTCGGCCGATGTCTGCCAACTCCTTTTCCATGGACGATTTTCAGCTGGGACGCGAAGTTGGCCGATTGTCTGGCGACGTACGTCGGTCATGGAAAAGGGGCTTATGGAAGTGTTAGGCCAAAGAGAGTCATTATTTCTGTACTGTTACACGCCGCAAAGTCACAAAAATGGTCGCAGTGAGCAATCTACTAGCAAACACCCTTGGAGCTTTGTAAGCGGAGTTATTTCCCCGGCCTCAGATCTCATTGCGAACACAGAGACTTTAAAGACTGGAACAAACGGTCAAGGTCAGCCTCCCTTAATTCAGTTTTCACTTTCATGTTGTCGAGTTACACAACTGGAAGAGACAATTACGCAGGTATTTCGCTGACGGATTCGATCATTATCCAAATTCGATTTTAACGACTCATTTGTCCCTACAATTAAATGGTCCGGTGAATTTTGCTTACGTTGGCAGTTTTGTTAATTAAACCTTCACATTCAGAGGCGGGATCTCAGTCGCACACTTGAAGAACAGTTCATGACACTTGAAGAACAGTTCATGCCGGCTTCAGCCCGAGCAAATCTATCTCAAACCTGAGGTAGCCTGTGTGCTCTCCCTAACCCGTGCGTCGCAGTATAAATCTTAAGTCTGAAATTGGTAGGTTGATACTTTTCCGAATGCGAGTAATTTTGTCTGCAAGTGCAAATGCAATTTATTTAATTGTGTTTTTTTTTTCTTCACATGAACATAGTGTGGATGTATAGCTGATGTCAACGTTTTATGTTTGCATGTTTTCATATTTACATAATTATCCAACAGTAAAATATATATATATATAATTTGTGAATTCTGCCATAATGTATTTTGTCTAATGTCCTAGAAGGGCATGGATGAGGATTTTTTTTTCAAGTTTGCATGTTTTTCAAATTTTATGTTTGAAAATTTATATTATATTTATATTTAAATATATATATTATATATTATTTATATCATTTATTTATATTATAATTACAGTCAAAATGATTTTATTTGTCAGTTCTCTCATAATGTTGTTTGTCCGATGTCCTATAAGGATATAGGTTAGGATTTGTTATATAGTTTGCATGCCTTTTCAAAGTTATATTTATATGTGACAGTAAAATAATATTTTTCGTTAATTCTGTCATTATCCATATTGCCTGATGTCTTAGAAGGATATGGATAAGGAAATTTGTTATGTTTGTATGTTTCACAAAATTGTGTTTTTGTCTAACAGGAAAAATAAGTAAAATTCGTGATTTCTCTCATAATGTACTTTGTCGGTCGTCCCGGCTCTACGAATAATGATAAAGATAGACTTTACTGTCTCATGTTGAGAAAATTCCCTTAGGATGACGAGTGCCCATTTTCAGTCCAGAAAAATAAAGCATAAATGAGTAAGAACATAAAAAAAAGTATGTACAAGGACAGCATAGTTACATTAGTGAAATAGAGTCTAATTCCTTTCCAATTTTTTCTCTTTCTTATCAAACAGTTACTAGAACCACCACAGCATTGTTCTAAAAAAGCAGGCCTAGAGGTTTCAGCCATTCACTAATTCAGGTGGCAAAGGACGTTAAACCCCCAAACACCCAACACTCACTAATTCAGTTGAGGCGCGTTCAGTTAGCGTAGTCCCTTTGTAGCGTCGAGTAACGCGTAGAGATAGGTAGCCCCCTACCCAGTCACGTGACTAGAGGTCGAGTTATCATTGGCTTGGTTTACGCGTCAGGAAGCGCCTAGCTTTGGATAGCTACCACCCACACATGTCCTACCTTTTCAGTCTGCATAGGGGTTAGCTTTTGTTCGCAGTACGGGCGACGCTAACGCCGAACGCACCCCTGATCTTTCCCCAGCACGCTAGCAGTGAATGCAGTTTCTCAAGTTCTTTTTTTCCCTTCTTCTTCTTCTTTTCACTTTTTATTTTTGTTTTTATCATTTATTTTTCTGAGTAGTAATGTATTTATTTATAATATATAATCTTTATTGTTTTGTTTGTTTGTTTGTTTTTGTTGTTGCTGTTCGAGGGGGGGGGGGCTTTTGTTGTTGTTGTTGTTGTTCAGTGTTGTTTTGGTTCTGATAATAATTTATCAAACAATCAGGCGCCAGAGCCTTACCTTGACGGCCAGAATTCTACGACAAGCGATGGGGACACATCGGCCAACGGCCACCCTTACACCAGCTACTCATCAGGCTGTGCTGTTTTAACGGGCAGCTACCATAGCCTACTAGCCTGCGCCGCCACCACCACACTGGCCGTGTCACTAGACCGAAGCGTTGCCGTTTTTGCGCCTGTCCTCTACAAGGTGCTCAGTCTTTCCAAGTTCAAAATGGTCGCCTTGGTGTCGTTCCCTTGGGTTATCGCCCTTGTCGGCATGGTGACGCTACCTGCGGTGGCCATAGTGTCTGGATCCGCGAACGCGCACATGCAGACCGGATGGGATCATCTGTCATGCTGGCCGCTAGTGGCAGTGGAGGAGAGCGTCCTGACTCTGCAGGTCAGTTGCCATCCGTTACCAGAAGAAGGCAGTCATTTTCGATACTGTGTACTGTGTAGTCGCAGGGATCTTAATGTATTCGAGGATCCCCGCCAGATGATCCCGGGCCGTTCAGTTTGTACTGTTGCTCAGTTTCTCCTGACTGTGATGAGGATCCTCGCTTCTCACCGCAACTGAAATAAAACATGGATCCGCATATTTACGCGGGATATTTTCCAGGAAATTTTGGGATCCTCATTTTTCCTGGTAAAAACTGGGATTCATGTTTGTCCTAGGGTGACCTTGGGTCGTCCCGCATCCTCATTAATTTTGTCCTGATTATTGTCTGCATGAGCTGTCTCTCTTGCATACACAGAACCGCAACAAGCATGCATTTTTTTTTTTCGTGACAACTCTGTGCCGGCTCTTGATCGAAAAATGCAGGCTTGCTGCGGCAAGGGAGACAACTCATGCAGGCAATAATTTCTGAAACAGGCTGAAAATGTACTGTGCCGGTGAATGCGACAGAATTCACAGCTTCTGTGCACACACGTTCACCACAAAGTTGTCCGGAACTGTCCCCTTTACTTGTCACCGAGCGTGTTTGCTTTTTTTTCCTCCCTAGTTGGGGAGCCGGGATAGCCGAATGGTAGAGCGTTGGACTCTCAATGCTCGGCCGGTCATAAATTCGAATCCCGGCTGGGGCCAAATATTTGTGCTGGCCTTTTTCTCGTTGCCCCGTCCTTGATATCACCCTTACGTGGTGGAAAAGGACGTTAAAGTCCTACACACCCACCCACTCACCCTCCTCCTTATTTATTAGTTGTCTCGGCTCAGGTCTCGGTCAGCCTGTCTCATGTCAGTGTACAGACTAACGTCAGTGAAGCCGATGGGTGAATAGTTATTTTAATACGGTCGTCCTTATCCCGCAGTCCATCCTGCTCCTGGTATCCTCTGTTGGCGTGGCCGTGACCCACACCGTCACTCTCCGCAAACTGACGCGGCGCGCGATCCTCGTGCTGCCTGTGTTTGGCACCAGAACGTCGGACTCGACCAGCAAGGAGCGACGACAGACACGGCGCAACACTCTGCACGCCGCCTCACAGGCCTTCACATTCCTCGTCGTCCACCTGCCCTTCGCCCTCCTCCTGCTCTGGCTTGTCTTCGCTGAGGTGGACCGCCGTGCTGTGGTGAGGCTGATGTGGTATTATGTTTTATTTGTTTTGGTTTTGTTTTGCGCGTGCCCGGTGTGTGTGCGTGTGTGTGTGTGTGTGTGTGTGTGTGTGTGTGTGTGTGTGTGTGTGTGTGTGTGTGTGTGTGTTGTTGTTGTTGTTGTTGTTGTTGCTGATTTCTTTGTTTGCTTGTAGATTGTTTTTCCTGTTTTCGTTTTGTTGTTGTTTGTTTGTTTGTTTGTTTGGGTTTGTTTCGTTGTTGTTTGTGTGTTTGTTTGTTTGCTTTTTTGGTTTGCTGTTTGTTTGCTTTTTGTTCGTTTTGTTGTTGCTGTCACATTCGATTGGTTATTTTGTTTGTTGTTTGTTCGTTTGCTTTTGTGTGTGTGTGTGTGTGTGTGTGTGTGTGTGTGTGTGTGTGTGTGTGTGTGTGTGTGTGTGTGTGTGTGTGTGTGTAAAATGTCTTGTGTGTTGCTGGGTTTGTAACTGGCTTCCTCCCCCCCCCCCGCCCCTTTCCCCTTCATTCCTTTATATTCACTCCTTCGACAGACCAAAAAAAATATAGAGAACTCTCTCTCTCTCTCTCTCTCTCTCTCTCTCTCTCTCTCGTCACTGCTGTTGTCATAAGAGAGAGAGAGAGAGAGAGAGCAGTAAAAGGTTTCGTACTTGATGCCTGTTCTCCAGGCCCCTGAAGTCTGGTTCCTCGCGCTGTCAGTCCTGCCCCTCGTCAACAGCATCATCAACCCGACACTTTTCTTCTGGCGCCTCGTCCCGACATGCATGGGGCACGGGCCGGAAGCTGAAAACCCGACGGACACGGTTAACCCTCCATCGGACAAAAACCCAGCACCCATGGCCTCCGCGGGGCCGTCTGAACACAAACGGGACCTTGGATACGCCGACCAGACCCGCGCTGATCCGAGTCTCCTGACTCGGAGCAGCCTGAGTAAGTCGGAGAGTGACACGTCACGCTCCTCAAGCCATACGTCCTGCCACTCCGGGCGGACGTCACAGACCAAGTGTGTCAGCTCCGTACGCAAGAACAAGGTCCACCCGCAGAACCACAACACGCATCTGCCTGTTGTGGAGTCCTCGGAGGCTGACGACCAAGACCGAGACTCGGAGAAATATGTCGCCGTCAGTACGGTGGCGCCCTCTGGAGTCGCCAGCCGCAGCCCGCAGGCTCGCTACGATGTCAAAAAGGGAGACAGTCGCGCAGATCCCGGTCTTTTGACACGTGCTCCGCGCGAGTGAGGCCGGACGCTGCTTGAGCCGGTGCCATGCGCAACACCACTTTGCCGATAGGACAGTCCGGGTCTGTGATCTTTCTGACTGTTCAGGCTGCGCTCTCTTTGCAACGTTTTACTGCTAGAGGAAGTTCTTTGAAATGGTGAACCCATTTGGCTGAAAAGCGCAACCTCTATGATTTTTTTTTTTTTTTGTGCTCACAGATCGTCTTGCGCTGTTTTTGTGGTGTCTAACGTCACACTATTTAGACACCTGCACTAGTACAATAGACAGACAAAAGATCAAGAGTGGAAAGAAATAAAGTGACCAACAAAAAAAAGACAAAAGCAAAAAGACAAACAGAAAAGGAAACGGTAATGACTGCGAAGTGGTTACAAGTTAAGCAAATAAAAGCGACATAAAAGGGACAGAGACCACTTAATTTTCACAAAGGACGGCACAGGTCAACGTTTCGGCTTTCGCCTTCCTCAGGACACAAACAAATGGGACATAACTTCAACAAACAAACAAAAGGTAACTCTGCGGACGTACTGACATACACGGCGCGGGAAAAGAAAAAAAAAACTCTGGGCGAGAAAAGGACCAGAAAACAATAGTAAAAATATCACAACACCCATCCTTTGGTGACAGAAGACCATGGACTGTGTGTGAAAAAAAAGTGGGGCAGAAAAGAACAGAAAAGAATAGTAAAAAATAGCAGACATCACAACACCCATCCTTTGGTGACACAAGACCATGGACTGTGTGTGAAAAATGTTCAGAGGGTTATGTTACGGCTTTTCGTTCAAACCACCCGGGGCCTGGCTTCCCAGGCGCTGAATAATATGCGACTCCATAATTATCACGTCTGTCTGTGGCGTCGCTGTGCATAAGCCACAGGCCAGTTACTGTCATATTTAAGATAGAGTGGCCTGCAGAGTTGAAATGCACGGCAACGGGTTTCATTCTGTTGTGTCTGGTGTCTGCGATATGTTCAGCAAAGCGTGTTGCCAGGCTACGTCCAGTTTCCCCAACATACAGTTTGTGACATGCGGTGCAGATGATGACATAGATGAGATTGATACTGTCGCATGTGAAATGGCGTTTGATGGTCATGTTTCCTTTAGGGCCCTTGACAGAAGTCACTGTTGAGACATGAGAGCAAGTCTTGCAATTTTGTTTTTTACATGGAGTTGCACCATGGGGTAGGGGTTGGTGGGGCCTGACACTGGCGCGAACCAGAAGGTCTCGTAAGTTAGTGTCCCTCTTGTAAGCAACAAGAGGTGGGGTGTGGAAGGTCTGTCCAACTGTGCAACTCTTCGACAGAATATACGTCAAACGTATCATCATGTCCAACTGGCATATTCTGTCGAAGAGTTGCACAGTTGGACAGACCTTCCACACCCCACCTCTTGTTGCGGAGGGGTTAAGAAGACTGATGGAACAGCTGGTAGAACAGCGCCCACAACAACGACTTCGGGCGTTGTAAACCTATATAATACATTTCTTGCGCTGTTTCCGTCGCTGGCTGCATTAGATCTAAATCTAGCTAATGGCCATGTCACACGAGAGGGCAAAAACACTTGAAAACATTGTTTTCAGATGTTTCGCTGCGAAACAACGTGTTTTGTCGTGTGACATACTTCACAACAATGTTTTCAAAACATGTTTTGATCGTGTTTTCAGTTTTAGAGCCTGCCCTAAAATCCGAAAACATGTTTTGTGTTTCAACCAATGAAAGCCGCCGTGCGGAGTGTCAAGTGACACCTTCCCGTATCCGCTCAGTCAACATGTCCGTAACGGGACCCTCTCTCTCTCTCTCGCCTTAGACGCGCGCTTGCTTGTTTTCACGTGTGTCATGTATTGTTTCGGAAAGCATGTTTCGGGCGTTTTGCCTTTCAAAACATGTTTTAGGTAAACATGTTTTCAGTGTGACATCGCCTTAAATCTGTGACAACTGAAGCCACGAATGTTAATGCGCGCAGACATGAAATCACGGCTGCTTTCCTTATGGTGACGTGCATAATTATGAGTTTACCGACCAGATTTGCATTATTTTGCAGCACCTGCCGAGCAGTGTCAAACCAGTGTCATACCTACAACGACATGTACGATCGCGTCTAACGGTTGTCACAAAGCGTTACCAGGCAGCAAAGTAACACTGCCGGCACACGTGGGTGTACCTGAAGTCTCCCGAGCGCTTAGCAGATTTCTCATCTGGGCTAATGGGGCCTTTCAGAGCGCCTCTTCAGGAGATCGCATTAGACATTGCCAATATGCGTTGATTCTTGCCAGTTCTCTTTGTCTCGCCTTTAATGGTGTGGTGAGAAAGGGCCTGTTGTTGTTGTTGTTGTTGTTGTTTTTGTTGTTGTTTTTGATGATGATGATGATGATGATGGAAACTTGGTATAGTGCACGGCTCCACCCTATCTGAGTGATCCGGCCGCTAAGGGAGACGGAGGTTTTTGAAAGAAAGATAATTTAGGGGGGAAAAAGGGCAGATGATTACTGGGGCGATGCGCTGAAGAGAGGAGTCTTCAATCGCTTCCGGAATTCGGTGATGCTGACTGCCTCCTTCACCGACTCAGGAAGAGAGTTCCACAGTCTGTGGGCTTGCATTCTTGAAGGACCGTGCACCATGCCTCTTCTTGCTCGTGTCGTTCTGTTCGGTGTTTTTGTTTGTTTGTTGTTGTTGTTGTTCGTGGTTTTGTTGTTTATGTTTGTTTTTGTCTCTTTTTATGTTGTTTCCATAGTAATGGAAACAACATCATAGGACGGGCTAAATTTTCCACGTTCATAGGCAAGCATCTGTGGTACAAACGCACGTCACTGTCGATCTCCCGCAGAGACGATTTTGCAAGTGTAACTCTGACGTAAGAAAACGTGCCTCATCGATGCTGACATGTATGGTGCGCCGAACGCACTTCTCCTCCTCAGTGAGTGCCGTCTGTGTGTGTGTGTGTGGTGTGTGTGTGTGTGTGTGTGTGTGTGTGTGTGTGTGTGTGTTCAAGAATTCATTCACCCATGTAGAACCTCGCATACGCCAAAAAGTTAGTGACGTCAACCAGCCTGCTAGGCGAGCTAACACGACCTCATGTGTTTGGGGTTTTGCGAGCGCATAGAGGCACGGAAATGGTTTCTAGTACTTTCTTTATGTCAGCATGCTTGATGTCAGAGAGCTTGCGTTCGTGTGCGCGCGGGCTGCATACATGACACAACGACTACGACTGTGACTACAGCAGGTCATTGAATGGAAACAACATATTGGGCTGGTGGCCATCTTGGTTTTTTTTTTTTTTTTTTAATCATGTTGCCAGTTGTGTTTTTGCATTGTAGATGTACTTCTTTTACGATCCGGAGTCTGATAATTATGTGCTTTTGCCTTGTTTCGGAGAGCCGGGATAGTCGAGTTGGTAAGCTTACATGTAGAGCGTTGGACTTTCAATGTTCGGGTCGTGAGTTCGAATCCAAGCTTTGTCCAAATATTTGTGCTGGCTTTTCCCTCCTTTTCCCCTCTTTGATTTCATCCCGATGTGGTGAAAATGGCATTATACCCTCAACCCTCAATTTGAGATTTGCGTTGTTCTGTCCATCTGTTGTGTTTTTGCGTTTTAAATTTTATTCATCTGTTCTAGGTTTTGCATTGTTCCATTTGTCGGTATCTCATGGTAACAGCCGATCCAACTGAAGAACAGACCATTACTTACGACTGTCAATCAGACTGAAGACTAACCGAACGGCTTACAACAGCCAATCAAAGCGAAGGACAGAACTTACAACAGCCAATAAAATTTTAGAACAGAACTTACACGTCTGATGATTGAACGAGTGCACTTTTGTGTGATTACCGCCTGAATATGCAAGAGCTGAGATTGGGCAAGAATGCCTGTGTTTAGACTTAGAGAGGCATGCATGGTGACCATTACCATCGTGATGACTTTCTCACCCACTGACGTACACAGGATTACGAACAACAACAGCGCTGCCTCTTTTGGTCCGGAGCAACAAAAGTACAGCTGCAGTCTTGAAAGCCGTGATCCGTGAATTTTAAAATGACTGTATAATCACGCGGCGACCGATACTATCTGCCACTAATCTATATGAATTATCTACCCACACAGCGACCTATGACGCACAAAGGATTGGGAACAACACCACTTCCTGTTTGGGGTCGGTTGAAATAGATCAATAGAGATTTGCGTCATTTTTCCAAATGAGACGCGCGCGCGCGCGCGCACACACACACACACACACACACACACACACACACACACACACACACACACACACACACACACACACAGGCGCACGCATGCTCGTACGACCGCACGAACACACACACAGGCGCACGCACGCGCGTAGGACCGCGCGCGCGCGCGCACACACACACACACACACACCGTGGCACACACACACACACACACACACACACACACACACACACACACACACACACACAGGCGCACGCACGTGCACGCGCGCGCACACACACAGACGTTGAACTGCCTTCTACGACTGATGCACAGTGCAGATTCGCCATCCATAATCCCCGACACATTCTTCATAGCTTCCTAGTCTCAAAATCCTAAACATTAAGGCCTACATCAGATCAGTGTGTGCACCAGACAAAACTTACAACGCAATGTCAAACAATCAGTACAACAACAGTGCACAACGACAACACAACAGTGCATGGAGACGCTTGTGCAGTTCGATTCAAACACGTATCGATGTACACAGTAGGCTAATCAGTAATCACAACAAATACAGGCAGTATCATTGCATCGGACGCGACACTGCTATCAACTGCAACAGAGACAGTAAACCTGGAGGAAAAAAAAAAGATTACTAAACTGAGAAGTAAACAACAACAAGCACATCTGTTGTGTAAAAATACATCTCAACAGTGGAATCTGCAAGAGGTGGGGTGGTGGGGGGGGGGGGTTGGTGGTTGTTGTTTCAGTGTTCGTTGTTCTTTTCACATACCAGACCAACAGGACCAAAATATCTTTCATTCAAAATCTTCAAAATGCGCGACATGAATGTCGTTTAAAAAAAAAAAAAAAAGTGTTCGTAAAAACTTTTTGGGATGGGGCCATTCCTCCTTGTTTTTCTTTTCACATACCAGACCAACAGGACCAAAATATCTTTCATTCAAAATCTCCTTCAAAATGCGCAACATGAATGTCGTAAAAAAAATTAATAAATAAAAAGTGCTCGTAAAAACACTGTCATTGCGTACGAACAGACCGCGTTGATATACGCATCTTGCCCTACAAATTTAAAGGTCTCCAAAGATTAGAAAAAGGAAAAGGTGGTTTTACGATGTGCTCAAGGCATAGACCGTGTCTCTACCTCCACCCCCCCACTCCCACCCCCAAAGTCTTTTGACTCAATCGATGTGTGTGTGTGTGTGTGTGTGTGTGTGTGTGTGTGTGTGTGTGTGTGTGTGTGTGTGTGTGTGTGTGTGTGTGTGCAAGGGCGATGCGCTTGCTTACTGGAGGGGAGCGTGTCCCGCATAATTACATCCCCCCACCCTCCCCCGTACCCTCTTCCCCCCCCCCCTTCCACCCTTGCCCTCTCCCACCACAACCTAACAACCCCATCCAGTTTTATCATGGGACTGATTATCCGTATCAGGTCACACCTACGTCCTTGTCACATTTTTTTTTTCTCTCTTTACAAATTGCAAAAGTGCTGTTCAAAATAAGTAAATAAAAAAATAATAATCGCCAAGGTTCGTCGCTAATGCGAACAGTTTCTCTTCTCACGCTCACTTGAGCCTGATTCCAATTCTCAACGGAAGACTCGTAAATTTCACAAATTCACCAAACTGTACCTGTAATTGAACTTGGCGCGTCTCTGCAGCTGCATCTCAAATACGTCACCTCGAAGCACAGTTGTGTGCTTTGGGAGTGGGGAGGAGGGGGGGGGGGGCAGGGGAGCTTGTGTGTGTAGGGTGGGAGTTAGGGGTGGGGAAGAGGGGGGGGGGGAGGGCTTGCAAATGGAATTCGGAAAACTGTTAAGGCGAGTGTTCATTCGGTGGCGAGTCCTTTGGCGCCGCTGGTAAACACACACACACACACACACACACACACACACACACACACACACACACACACACACACACACACACTACTGACACACACACATGCATAGTATAAAAAGAGGATCCGAGAAAGAATTTTTATAGACGTCAATGCTACTTATCGAAAAAGTATATTTGTAATTAAATTGTTTTATATTACCCTCTATGCAAGTTTGGGGCCTTTGATATTTTGATCTTTATCTAACCCGGTAGAAGCCCTTTCCGCTCTGATAACCATGATTCCCCGGCCACACGGGTTAACTAGAGTGCGGTTCAGAATTCTACAAAATTGATTGAACTTTGTCCCCTCCGCCCCTGTATTTTTAACTTGGTTAAAATCTTTACCTCAAAAGCTGAAAAAAAAAATCACTTATGCCGAGACAAGCGTATAATTCAGGGCCCGTATGTAAAAGTCGATGTTAATTTAACCCATCGTCGGCTACGGGCCTAACCCAGACTAGGACAACAGAAACTCAAAAGCAAAATTAAATAATCTGAAAAGGAAGCGAAGAAAGGAAGAAAAAAAATCCTTCTATACCGGCTCAGGCACCTTCCCGGAATGGGCCCGCTTACTGATTTAAAAAAAAAAAGAAAAAGAAAAAAAAAAGAAGGAAAATTTAACCCTGGAGCTAGTTTAGTTCGAGGTTAGACTCTAGCCCGGGGCCAAAAGCCCTAACCTCGACTATTAAATACGAGCCCAGAAAATGAAAGTAAAACCCATACTGATCAGGCCACTCCATACCAGTCCACATTTCGTATTGCAAGCCCTCAGTGAAGGCGCAGAAAGATTAAAGGTCCCGTCCACGTTTATTATTTTGCCGAATTTTCAAAAATTTTGCATTTGAACATAAATAAGGGACCTTACTCTGTCATCTGAGCACACTAGGTTGCCTTCAAACACCCTAGCAGTTTAGTGTGAACAAAAGTTGCGCCAGGAAAACTTCGTCTGCTAGCCTAATTATTATACTGACTTTGGTTCTTTGCGCGATAGCTTAGTTTTAATTTTTACTCTTTTGAAAAAGAAATCACTATGTATTTCTAACAATCACAAAGGTGATTTGGGGACAGAGACAAGATGCCATCTTGTACTGACAGTGTGTGGTGTGTTGGGCAATTCTCTAGAATTCTGAACCGCACTCTAGCTGGCTCAGTCAACGTGTCAGTTTTGCCGTACGGCAGTTAGCACGTGCAACCTCAGGTGCTGAGGGAACCGATGAGCAGGAAACGCCGTCTGTGCGATTAAGCCACCGACTACTGATATTGACGATGTAAAATAACCACGCGAATATTAATCTGCGTCCGGCGAGACTCCGAGTGCAGGAAGCCCGAACATGGCAAACTCAAATTACCTGCGAGCTCCGATCCCTTGCATAGTCTAACTCGGACCGGCGGGGCTAACTTGATGGTTTAACGGCGACGCTAACAACCCAGGCAGCCGGCAGATGTTGGAGGCAAAAAAGTAATTACCAGGAGTAAGAGCCAGGGGAGCAGGGGAGCAGAACGCGAACAGACAACTGTAACCGCAGACAACGAAAGACCCGTAGGTGAGCTGACCGAGGCCGGGTAGCTTTCCGCTGCTAACCAAGCTTAGTCGCAATGCTCTGATGTGCATGTCTTGTACACCCAGAATGAAGGGAAAACAGCGGAGACAGTTGCCTTCCAGACCAGTGAGTTTGCAATTTGACACTAGCGGTAGCTATCGTGTGGACACACACGGCTGCGATTCTCAGTGCAGGTCTACCAGCGGCGAAATGCCATCAGCGCCAATTAAATCCTCTTGTAGCGGGCACTGACTCCCCGCAGACGCCGCCGCGACGCCAGTGAATAGACCACGGTCCTATATTTTCCTCGCCACGCCAGGAAGTCGCCGCTGACCATGCTTTGTGTATTGGAGCGCCGGGCCGGCGGTGTGGCTGGTAGCCAAAGTGTGTTGCAACGTATCACCGCAAACTTGACCCCGCGCAATACACATGTATGCGGGTGCCTCGCAGGTACTCTACGCCGGTTTGAGAAGACCTTTTAGGCAAATCTCCGAGACAGCCGGAAATCCAAGACTGAGAGGCGATGGAAGATAGAGTGAGAAGGGGTGGGAACTGAATGAAGGTGGTGGTCGGTGGAAGTGGTGGTGGCCGGTGGCGGTCACGTGGTCACGGTCAGTGGTGGCCGGGTCAGTGTCACTGAAAAGCTGACATTTCTCGTTCCCCTTAAAGTACAACGCATGCAAACGCTCTAAAATGTTTAATCCGACAATGTTCAATGTTCACCAAAGAGTGAAGCCGGATTGTTCTTTCACTGAATCAGTCTACTCAGGATTGGATCAATGATCCCTATCGACCGATGATGCTTCATCAGTTCATATCAATTCAGTGGCCGGACACTTTCCGACCAACTTCTTCAGGCAGAACCGCCGGAAAGACACATCTGTTCTCACAATTCTTTCTCCTCCCCCCCCCCCCCCGAAAACTGGTGTGTAGAAAATCAATATTGTGTAATCATTTGTAAAGTCATTTTCCTTGGACTGAACTAAGCCTGCCAGAAGGCAAAACGTGATTGTTCCATTGCACGCATCCAAAACAACTTGAAAATTAACAGTCTGTACTTTTGCTCTATCCCTGAAGTGCAATAAGCATATTTGCTGCATGGAATGCTTTGCATGCATTCAAATGGGCAGCATCATCATCGTCCACTGATGTTAACCACATCTGGCGAACCTCCTTTCTTGAGTCAGTTGAGGCGTATTTATACGCGTATCCGCCACTATCTCAATACCGAAACCACTACAAAACTTGTCTCTCTTGGTTTACCTCGCCTTGATTATTGTAATTTTGTACTATGTGGCCCTCCACTGAGAGCCCCGTCACAGCCCCAAGGGCCCGGATCAGCCTATCACTCCCATTCTGAGACAGTTCCACTGAGTGGCTGCCAGTGCAAACTAAGATTACCTATAAAACAGCCTGTCTGTGTTTCAAAGCAGTCACCACCTCCACCTGTGTAGAAAATCAATATTGTGTAATCATTTGTAAAGTCATTTTCCTTGGACTGAACTAAGCCTGCCAGAAGGCAAAACGTGATTGCTCCATTGCACGCATCCAAAACAACTTGAAAATTAACAGTCTGTACTTTTGCTCTATCCCTGAAGTGCAATAAGCATATTTGCTGCATGGAATGTTTTGAATGCATTCAAATGGGCAGCATCATCATCGTCCACTGATGTTAACCACATCTGGCGAACCTCCTTTCTTGAGTCAGTTGAGGCGTATAAGCGTATCCGCCACTATCTCAATACCGAAACCACTACAAAACTTGTCTCTCTTGGTTTACCTCGCCTTGATTATTGTAATTTTGTACTATGTGGCCCTCCACTGAGAGCCCCGTCACAGCCCCAAGGGCCCGGATCAGCCTATCACTCCCATTCTGAGACAGTTCCACTGAGTGGCTGCCAGTGCAAACTAGGATTACCTATGAAAACAGCCTGTCTGTGTTTCAAAGCAGTCACCACCTCCACTCCTGAAACTGATTCCAGTGTGTAAATACAAAGCCAGATGAAGTGACCATTCCTTTGCACATCTTGCCCCGGTGATATGGCACTCGCTTCCACGTGAGATCAGGCATTTGCAGTCAATCGGCACCTTCAGATCAGCCGCCTTCAATCGTTCTTGTTCCAGAAATCAGAATAGCTAGTATTAGCTACCAATCATTGCCGTACATGTAGCCGTTTGTGATAGTCTGTGTGAAGTAGACTGTCTGTGGTTGACAGCGTTCGGAATGTCACAGTCGATCTTTCCGCTTAGTTACAAGTGCATCTGTTTTATTACTGTAGCCATAGCTAGTTTTCTTTAGAAGTTGCTCTTGTCCTTATTCTGTGAATAAGTGTGTCCCATTGATAATGATGTGTGTGTAATGATGTATTAATGACATTTCTCATATTTGTGGAATAACTGAGCATGTATGGTTTATTTTTTTTACATTAGAGCTAGAGAGGAGCAAGCCAAATTCTTCTTCTGCGCACAACTTAAGAAGCCAAATAAATCTTATCACCATCTCTTTATCAACAAGGCATCTTGGAGCCAGGCTGCGCCTAAGTAAACTGTCACTGACAACGACCGTGACCACAAACCACTACTATGACAGCAGGAAAGAGAAATATGCTGGCCATTTCCGATCATCAGTGTAATTATCACAGAGTATTTCGGCCACGTGTTTTCTTGGCTGCCCGCATGATCTAATGGGAATGCGATAATGTCTGCGGGAGACAACTTGATTGGCCCATTACTTACAGAAATGCCTGCAGCAGAAGACGTATTAACTGAAAGACCATTTTCTGTGGAATGGACTTGTGCTGTATCCAGCAGTCACGGCGAAAAAACAAACAAAAAGATTACAGCGAAATACAAAAACACATTTTCTGTAAGGATCGCGCTAAAAGGGATGGCTTTGCACCGTTTCCAGCCGTCAGAGCAAAAAAAAAGAGAAAAAAAAGAGGACATTATTCCCGGATGGTGACCGTTTTGTTGTTGTTCTGTCTCTGGTGCTGTTGCTTGTTGTTGGCTTATACTTGGATGATGATTATGTGTACGTAGAAACAGGCCACCTATCTCGTCCTTGATACAGCACATGAGAGTAAAGCGAGAAGAAAGGGTGTGTGTGGGTGGCGGGGGGATTATTTTTTTAAAAAAATTGAAAGGCGAGGCAAAGGGCGTGTGTGTGTGTGTGTGTGTGTGTGTGTGTGTGTGTGTACGAGCATGTGTGTACGTTCTGTGTGTGTATGTGTGAGATATCGTTAGAAAAGACATCTAGGGTGGACGCAATAAGCCTGGGTCAGTCAGAAAGGCAGAACTCTGACATAATTTGTAATCAAGACTAAAGGGCAGACACACCCGAACCTTCACCATTCTTGTGTAAACTACAATCAAGACAAATTACCTTATTCACTAGCAACCACTGAGGCATCTTCATCTGCTAATGCTGTCATGCAGATACTGTTGCCAACAAAGAGGATATAGTGCATTAGCTGCATAAGCTTTTTGGGAAAAAAGAAATTAAACTGGGATTTTCATAAATTTTATTGGAAATATAATTGAACACTTGTGACATAACATTTATCAGCCATGGATATCAATCAGAAATAGCTAATGACCTCGGTATAAGTGAAACTTTGAGTGAAAATGCGAGCTGAAAATTTTCGAAGTACTGAAATAAGCCTATACTATACCTCCAGAGAACCTCAAATGATGATGTCAAATACAATCTTGCACAGGAATTGATGTGTACTCCTAACACCATCATTTTAGACAGCAGGAAAAAGTGACGTCAGTGAATAATGTCAAAGTGTTATTTTGGAGTAGTTTCATTCCTTGAATAGGGCTTGCCAGGTTTTCAACAGAAGCACTGAAAATATTTGGAGTTTTGGAGTCTTTTTATTTGTACATTCCACAAGCTACCTGAAAACCGCAGAAAATATGTAGGCTGGTTACACCTACGCTGAGACAAAACAGAAAGGCAAAGATCACTGGCTGTTGTAAAATTTATTAGGTCACAACTAAACTTCCTCCATAATCTTTTCTCTGCAGTATGTCTTCAAATGTTGCTCCATGAAAAGGTATCACAGAAAAATTACGGCGACTGCAATACCAAACGCACTATACCACACAGCAATGTAGTGGCATGCACACAGACCCTCATTTACTTTGAACCTCAGAGAAGCATTGTCCAGCTCACAAATCTCTTCATACAGCAACTGAAACTAGCTCAGTAACACAATTACGGTACTCCGGTTTACAACAAATACTGTGTACATGTGGCCACACACCAAAACAAATGATCATAACTATAACGCACAGGTCTACAATATCACAGTCAAATGCTTAAACAGAACAAAGTTCATACGCATGCAGGTAGGATTAACGCATTCACCACCATGCATCCTGTGCATCACTTCCTGGCCGTACTGACGTTGGGACACAGCTAGACTGAGTTACTCGCCCTTAAACAAAGGCCTGAGGGAACCCATTCACAAGGGTGGGTGGGTGGGTGTTTGGGGGTTTAACATCCTTTTCCACCACATACGGGTGATATCAAAAACTGGGCAATGATGAAAAAGCCAGCTCAAATATTTGGACCCAGCCGGGATATGAACTCACGACCCGAGCATTAGAAGTCCAACGCTCTACCATTCAGCCACCCCGGCTCCCCACCCATTCACAAAACTTGGAGGATGAGGAATAATATGAAACAATTTTGACATCGCAAACCATCTTCTTAGTGACAAGTGTCAAGCAAGAACGACAGCAAAGTAAATTCTTGATACCTAGGTGTCATAAACTTGTTGGAAACAATCGCTACTATTAATCATTAAGTTTCATTTGAATCTGTAGAACACAGTATAGACACTGTATTCCGAATGACTAGTGATGGTTCTAAACACTTGAAAGTGGATTATTTATGAATCACGACTGCCGTAAATGAAGCTGCAAATGAAAGAAAGTCCATGATGTCATTTCAGAGGAAACGGGGACACTGACTTAATGGTCTTTTTCCTTAATGACATCGGACTTGCTTGTTCTTCTCTTTTTCTTTTGATATGCCCATACATAGTGCATTATCTGAAAAAAAAAAAAAAAAAACACGCCTGGGACCGCACACGTTTTGGAGTCTTTTTATTTGTACATTCCACAAGCTATCTGAAAACCGCAGTTTGGGGTAATTCAGATTTATCTGATTTCAACATTTCCTACACCCTACTGTGGCACCCGTATGACAGTCAACTGTGCTGAACTACATTACCTGTTGTACATCATGGATTCCAGCACATCAGTAGTTTACTTCAGGATCCACCCATACCCCCCCCCCCCCCCCACACACACACCACTGTAAATGCACACTGGCACAAAAGCCAGTCCTGTAACACTCTCAACTTTCTGAATGAAAAGACTTGTATTACACACAAAAATGAAGCAAAATATACATGCACATATATTTTTAAAAAAAATTTTTAAAGGTGAAAATCCCATGTCTGTGTTACTGTAGTTGCCAGCTGAAATAACCACAACCAAGGTTTTAAACCTTGTGTAACAGCGCATTTACATCTTGACATAATTAGTGTACCAGGTGACTTCATGGTACTTCAGGTAAACTCCATGGATTTCCAGTCTAAAGTAGATCAGATGTACCTCACATGAACACCAACAAACACAAACCAAGTTTTCCTGTACATGTAATCCCTTTTCGTACTTTCTGCACACACACACACACACACACACACACACACACACACACACACACACACACACACACACAACTTCACTTCCCCTGGCTCTTTTGATTCATGCAACAGGGTGTGGATTCATATAGGGAGGTTTCTCGTGTCTGGTTGTCATCCATTCAAAAGTATGTGAAAAAATGCATTCCTGGTGCTGATTAAAAAAACAAAACACTATGCTAACAAACTGGCATGAACTTTGCAGATCCGTATTTCAAAAGTTAACTCAGCTGGGTGAACTTCTTATGTGTCCCTCAGTTACTTTTAGGTGACAAAAGATTAATGTCTTCTAAAGTGTCAGCGGTTTCCGAAATCTGAATCATGTGAATCATGGCATCATTCACAAATATCATCCATTTAACAGCTGGACAAATCCAAAATATCAGCTTAAAATGCCACATCAGTTACACACTTAGCTCAATATCCAGATTTGTCTATACCCAAATAATGCTGTTTAAACCATGTTATGCCTTTCTGTATAAGTATTTTGTGAAGAACATACAGCGTTTCAACACAATGAAGTAGAAACTGCACAACTGACATGGCGCAGCTTCTGCATGGTAGTTGTGCATAACACATCATCTACTTCCTCCCTGATACAGAGATGCGAGCAGAGATTACAGGCTGCATGCTTCATTTGTTCAGTCAGGTAATTCAACATACAGTTGGTATTATGGAGTCACTTCGCAGCTGCATAGTCTGTTGGTCTGACTAAATAGTCCATTATGTACATCAGATCAAAGGTGTGTGCACATGGGTGCAACCACTTGGGGATGAGGGGTGGTGCTGGGGGTTAAAGGGCATGGATAGCCAAGGATGGTTTGCGAGTTGTGCATTGTTCAATATTCTGATTCTGTGGTAGGTGCTGGTAACTGAACAGCTCATGCCTCAAATCAAATTGCCGTTTGAGTGGCAAATCATCCCTGCCTATCCACGCCCTTTAGGGTTATCAGATGTTCATACCACAACCTCACATCACAATGGTCCATCACCCAGGATCATTCTGTCTCAGCACAAGAGGGAGTATCACAGAACAGCCAGAATGCAGTACGTACAGTAGTTGTGTCCCTTGAGTTTTCCTTGTCAACACTGTCCCTCTGCAAGGCGTGTTGAGAGCAAGTCTGCATGCCAGCCACAGCAAAAGTGTCTGAAAAGTGCAACCCATCTGGAGATCTCAAATCTTTTGAGTAGAACTTCAGGTCCATAAAGCCACACAAGTATTGAATGCTACCTCTGGGTTGTCATCAGCCTGGCAAAGATGTGGTCCGGAGTCTCCGTCGATCGTCACATCCGAAGTTAGCCTATCAACAGTGCAGACATCTGCCACTTCATGTTATGGTGCGGTTGGAATACATCCTTCCATGTACTGAACAGAACCTACGGTAGTGGTCTTAGCAGACAATAATGACTCTTGTCAAACTCAGATCTTTTTGATGCCTCACAGGAGCAGCACAGAGCGAACAGTCTGAGTGATGCGACTTATAATATCACATCATCGTCGTCAGTGAAGTTGGGTTGTCTGAAGGCGATGGCATCGTCTGCCACCGCAGGAAGCTCCTCAGCCAAACCCCAAGTCTTGCTCCCGAACTGATCTGCAGAATAAAACACCGTAAGGTGAAACAAAATTAGCTCTATACATAGTGCACTGTCATCGTTTGCCATAAATGTCTCACCAAGACAAAGGATGGTCTGTAATTATCAACTGCTGATAAATCTCTTGATCCAAAACCTCTTCTCACATATTATATCTCTGTTACACACAGACTCTCCGTTCGTCTGGTTCTTCTCTTCCAACATCATCTTTCTTTTCATTATTTTAGCTTGTACACCAATGATAGTGTGAGATGTCCTAGCTCCTAGCACAAGCTTGCCTTCTGTTTTATTTTTATAGTGGCTACTACATGTACTATCATTCTTATGCTCTCATCTCGTTCTGAGCTGTTTTCGTGGCATCAATCATCACACCACTGAGACACATGGGCAGTCACAGCATCTGTAAGGCTGGCACTGAGCCAACAGAAACATAATCAATGACGTGGCAAGGCTTTGTGTGTGTGCACAGGAAATTCAGTTCACTGCAAGTCTTTCTGTCATTTTCAAAGCAGAAGAGCTCTTTGTGTGGTCATGTGAGAGACTTCATCAAGTGTACTGGTGGCAGTCCAGGCTTCTAATGAGAGGTGGTATGGTTTGCATAAGTCATAAAGAGACAATAAAGGCATGTTAGACTGTATAACACTGTAAGAATAAGAACATGTCAACGCCCCACAAGGGGAAACTTAACTTCTAACTCCCTAAACATTAACGACAAAAGCAATTGAAACGCAACACGAAACTATCCAAGAACTGCTGAACATATATACATACACAACTACTATAGCAGTATGTATGCGGGAATCTGTACAATCAACACTGACAGATCAATGAACGTGAAACATACAAACCTGACCCAAAAGATGTATTACTATGCATCTGCATGTTCCGTGAAAGTTTGCTGTTTCGCTGCTCATTCTTGCGGTCAAAGTTCGTGCCTGTACCCTCCACCCCACGAGGAGACAACTCATACTTTTCCTCCGCTGTTGTGGCGAGGCGACTCTTCGGCAGTTTCATCTTCCTCTTCTGGTCTGATGTTACAGAATCCTGGTCCTCTGAATCTAGACGGACAAACGTTCAAGGAATCCGTGTGTCAGACACAAGCATACCTACACAGCGTGTGCGTTTGTGTCTTTGTGTGAGTGTGCGCGCATTTGTGTATGCTCATGTATGCTTGTGTGTGTGTGTGTGTGTGTGTGTGTGTGTGTGTGTGTGTGTGTGTAGGAATACATGTGAACATGGGACAACGAACTCCAGAATCAGGCCACTAAAAAAAAAAATTTACATTTTATATTTATTTAAAATACCAATCATCATAATTCCGAAGTGATTCATTCTTCTTCCATGATTATGTGAGTGGGAAGCATTCTGGATCAATGCCACGCCATACCCACTTGTATGTCTATGTATCAGTAATTTCTACAGATTAGCCATCCAAAAATGGCCTGCTTTGGACGAAATTCCAGGATTATTACTGATAACATGAACATTCTCGCTGCACGGGTCTACGGAGAGCTAACTTTGTAATCAAACTTCAAATACTCTGGTACTTCATAATACTAAAAAAGAACTGGCAGGTTGGTTTCTTTTTGAGTATTACCACAATAAAACATCATTAACAGTTGACTACATTCTGCATCCCGAAAGGGGATCCCCTGTCCTTTTCCCTCTACCCAGACCTGCCTACCAAAAGAAATGCTCTTTAGCAGTTTGCCTATGACAAAACCTTATTTTTCACTAATTTGGGGGTCTTCATCAGTAGTGAGCCGACTTCACCTTGGTTAACAAGCAGCAATTTGTATATGTAGCTGTCAACATCATGAAATTTTAGGAATCCCACTGGATCATCTGTTAAATTAGATCACAGAAGAGAAAGTGGAAACTTCATCCCTGCAGAGACACCATAAACAAGTTGATCCGAATTGATTTTTGCAAAGTCGCACATGTTCCTCAGGCAGGTCTGCACCACATCTAGTGTGCAGTCATGCTCTGCCAGTGTCATTCTAACTCAAGCCTGCTTGCATATATATGCAAACAGATTGTGTGTTCATTGAGCCTTCAAGCCAACTTTGCTTATCTATGAAGGCCTACTTAAGTTCTTTGATTTTAATTTTTAGATTATCTTTACCAGAGCTTTGCTACCGGTACCGGGTAATTAGCCTAAACATCTCTTGACAGTGCATATGGAAAGATAAAAATTAATATAAAAAAGAAACAAAAAACAACAATACAACTCAACAGCAATACAAAGCATGCCTTTTGTTCACAAGAACAATCTGTTAAGTTCCTCACATTCCTTCCCCTGTAGTTTCAACATGCAGAGCCCTGCACAGTTGTCAAGTTCAAATGTTGAGAGGTTTAAAAGGTGAAGCTTAACTGTGAAGTGCTGCCTGACCAAAATCAGTTTTTGCATGAAGAAAAGACAGGAATGAAGTGCACACACAAAACAAATGCAGCAACTCCACTGCACTAGTGTCAAGTCTAGCAGGTCATACATACCACCACCGTCCAGCGAATGCATCTGGGGATGAGGTCTCGGAGTGTCGACTGGGGACACCGCATCCCCTGGGTGGGCACGAGATCGTAACATCCTCTTCTTTTTTTTCTTCCGTGTTCTGGGCGTGTCTGCGTCGCCCCCGTCACCACCACCTAAAGGCTGCGGAACCCGTGATATACCAGCTGCCAGCAGCTGACGTGATGGGAAATCGTCGTGTGTGGAAACCTCGATGTTGGATACAGTCCTGACGGATTTCTCTGTGAATGAGTCGGACGGAAAAGCGGGCGTGCTACGTGGGGTGGGGATAACCACGTCATCATCATCATCTTCGTCTTTCTTTGTATCTGACTGCGCTAGTTGCTGCTCTGGTTTCTGATGCTGCTCAGATCCCCTAAGTTTCTTCTTCTTTTTCTTTTTCGCATGTCCGCTATCTTCCAAGAATGGAGTGCCAAGGGGCTCCAGAGGTGGAAGGGCAGATCCTCGTACTCTCGGGGCAAACAGGACACTGCTCTCTTCCCCTGAATTGTTACTGAGTGACAAGCTAGTTCCGTTGTGCTGGGACCGAGGGGACAGTTTGTGGTCCTGTGCTTCTTGCAGCTTCAGCTGTGCTTCAAGCTCCTTACGCCGTTTCTTTTCCTCCTTCAGGGTGGCTTCCTGTGTGGGGGTGTAAGTTTCATGTATTGTTACTAATGCTGAATTGGTCACTGTCATAATTATATAGTTTGGGCAAAATGGAAGGCTGCACTGGTATTTTGTTGCAGACACCAGTGTATGCTGTGTGAATGTCCCAAGCAGCACTAGCTGTATGTAGAGTTTGAAATGCAGTATCACTATCAGCAAACAATTCGAGTGACATCAGGGCTTCATGTCCCCGTCACAGACCGCTGCATTTTCGTTATGTCTGATTACTTTCTAACCAAGACAGACTAATTATGTCGTATCATTTCAGTGCCACAGTGAAAAATACTGAGGACAAATATCCTATACTTTCAGGTCAGACAGGACATTTGTCATATTACAGTTCCCATAGACACAAAGCCTGGTCTAGTAAAGATGCCAGTTACTGAACCTGACAACTCACACAAAGAGTGAAGGCAACGACCTTTCACCATTTAACGTGTCTTGCAGCTACACTTCAAACTTCTCAATCTGCAACATGCACTGGCAGTTGCATCTCATGAGTACCGTCAGCAGTCTCACAAATGACCCTAATAAGAATTCAGCCTTAATGGAAAGTGGATTTGGTCACGAAGTATCCAACATGTACTGCTGCTGGTGACACTGAACACAGCAAATGATACTGCCAAAACCATACAAAAGACACCATTTCAGCACCACTAATAGATTTTCACAGATGTGAACGTCGGTGCACAAGACATGCTACTCTGATATATTCATTTACATGTATACCAAACTAAAACTGAGTACATCACTACATGCTTAACTGTCTTTTTGACAAGTTACTGAGGTCAAAAATACTTTATGGGATATCTGATATGCCACTCCCCTGTAAGTGTAAGAGAGTAAATACATCAAGTGACAACACCCTTTTCTAGAACATAAACAATAATTCTTCAAAGAAACCCCTGCTCTTAAAACAGCTTTATCACCCCTCAGTTCATCTCCTATCACCTCTAACATGAAGTAACCATAGGAAAAAGCTGTGGTGCATTCTGGCAACTTAGGATGAAAATCTGTCAGACATCGGTTCCTTAAAAGAAAAATAATCTTTAATGTAACAAAGCAACAGTTGTTGTTCACAAGTGAATGACCCATTGCTGAACAAGTCGGTGTGCAGAAATTTACTAATTATTTTTCATTTAAGATGAGACAATTGTGTGTCTTTGTGGCAAACACATTTTTAGAAGATTAGAAAACATCAAAACAACAAGCCAAAACAGAAAGTAATCAAACCAAACCAAAAATAACTGCAAAATTTCAAAACCCCAAAAGGAAATCTGCTGTCACAATGAAAAACCCCTACCTTTTTCTGTATTTCCTCCAAATTCAGGGGTTTGAAAGGATCTCCATTCATGATGTCCTCGTCATCGCTATCCTTCTTCTCAATTCCGAGTCGTTTTCGTTCCTCCTCTTCTTTTCTCTCTCTGCAAATGTATACAGTGTGCATAGAACTAAGTTCTACAGAGTGCACACAGAAACTCTGCAATTCAGTTGTCATTACACTACCCAAATTTTCAAACAAATCATCACCATGAGAGCTACAGTCAAATCTGTCTAAGGCGGTCACCCAAGGGAGTGGGCCAAACTGGCCGCCTTAGGCAGGTGGCCGGGTTATCCTGGGTGGCATGTCAACAGATACAAGTAGCATGTTAGGGGATCCTCTGGGGTGATCAGGTTAGACAGTGGCATGGCTTATACAGGTGACCGCCTTGGCAGGTTCGACTGTATAATCATAATGTGTGTGTGTGTGTGTGTGTGTGTGTGTGTGTGTGTGTGAGAGAGAGAGAGAGAGAGAGAGAGAGAGAGAGAAAGGAGGAACACTACCAGACCAAGTCAGTAAGATGCAAATCTAGATCAAGATGACCCAAAAAGCATGCACAGCAAACATGACGGCCACACTGTGACGGAGTAAAAGCATCAAAATGGAGGGCATGCAGTTGTGCCTTAAAAAGTTTGTAAACAAATTTATTTCTCCTTGTCCATTCTTATCCCTCACCTCTCCTCCTTTGCTTTTCGCACACGCTCCTTCCTGGCTAATGCTTCGGCTTTACGCATCTCTTCCACTCCCTTCATGTCCGCCTCGACCCGTGCTCGGAGCTCCTGTTCATTTTTCTCCACTGTGCCAACCAACCACTTCAGTCCCTCCCGCATGTGGGGGTCCATTTTGCGTCCTGTGCCCCTCAACGCTGAACATGTTTCCTGTAAGGCAAAACAGCAGTGATGGAAGTGTCAAGGAATTCTGGTGGCACTCCATTATGAGAACAGCACTGAAGAAGTGCACAAAGCATGTCACTGTCAGCCTGCACTGTTCACCAAAACCAGTTATGACAAAATGGCATTAACGAAAATGCCTATCGGTGTGTGTGTGTGTGTGTGTGTGTGTGTGTGTGTGTGTGTGTGTGTGTGTGTTCATTCTGATGCTGGATATTTTGTTGTTGTTGTTTTTCACACTGGTAAAAGTGGTATGTCTGAGAGCAGTCATCAAATGTTTCGAATCATTTTGTCATTTTTGAAACTGTCACACTGGTCTTTCTTTAGGTGGTGGCAAAATGAATTATCCGATGGAATTAATAAAGTGTCTTGAAACACACTGAACTGAATAGAATATATATCAGCTTGGCTTTAAGTGCACGAAGCACACAAGCATAGGGTATACATGCTGCAAAGTGTTAAAAAGTCTGCAAAGGAGGCCACTCACAATGCGGCAAGGGCACTTGTTGGTGTTGACGATGACCTCTAAATTCAGCTGCTCGCAGAGGTCGACCTCGTCCAGGGCCTCTGGCTTGTCCTGCTTGTTTGCCAAACTGCAACAACAAAATGCTTCACTTCAATATAATGCAGGGGTGAAAGTAGGAAAGGCTTCCCAACCCAGAAGATCACTTTGTAGCTAAACTCAATCTGGAAAACCTAACCGTGCAGGGGGCTGGGGGGGTCTCATCAGTATAACCTCAAGTACTCTGCAGTAAAAAGATGATTCTTCATCAAGGGGGAGTACTCCGGGTCATGAGACACGCCATGCTTTATCAGTTTATGTATGGTGTTTAAGTACTCTCAGCTGTCACCCCACATTCCAGAACTTGTATCTTGCTGTTTTTTCCTCTCCAGACAATAAAATTTTCCAAAGTTCTCAATCCGGAAAACTTAATTTTCCGAAGTTCTCTTTTGGGAAAACAGGAGTGTTCCGGAAAACTGGCACCCCTGATAATGGTAATGGGGTGGCGCCAGATTAGCTTCCAGCTGCACTGGCTTGCTGGCACATTTAGTCAGAACGCAAAACATGAGTTGTAATTACTGAACAAAAATGCCACAATAGCTTACAGCAGCACTGGCTTGCCAATCGACAGTTAGAATGCAAATCATATGCTCTGATTACTGAAGAAAGAGGCCCAAAAATGACAAAATAGCTTACAGCAGCACTGGCTTGCCAGTAACATGTGGGTGCTCAAGACTCTCTCGCAGCGTTTCCCTGGCTTCCTCCATGCGATCAGGGGTGCTGGAGTCCACCATATAGATAACGCCATAGACCTCTGGGAAGTAATTCTTCCACACTGGCCGCATGCTCTTCCCACCACCAACATCATAAAGCGTGATATCATAGCGACCGAACACAAACTTGGCACTGCGAAACCCCAGGGTAGGAGCCACATCAGGATCTATTGGCTCTGTAGGGAATCACAAAATCAAGAGTGACATATTAGCAGGTCAGTTAAAGCAAGGTACACTGGACAAAAAATAACTGAAGAAACATACAGTTCAAAGAAATCCATTCTTTTTATGGAGGATGGTGGTCACGAACATGTTTGGAATATATATCAGATGGAGGAGGAGGTTTGGGATGAAAAAGCAGAGAAGTTAAGAAGCAAGAAAATAAAAAACAGTTTGTGTGTGTGTGTGTGTGTGTGTGTGTGCGTATGCGTGCATGCGTGTGTGTGTGTGTGTGTGTGTGTGTGTGTGTGTGTGTGTGTGTGTGTGAGAGATAGTAGGGGAAGGGGGTGCAATACTGCAGTGATGATTACTGTGACTATACTAACAAGTTTGGTTTTTTTTTTATTAAAAAAAAACAGTCTGTAGAAAGATTCATACCTCCAGAAAAACTGAATGATGCAGTTGTTTTCCCTGAGTTATCCACACCAAGCAGGGCCAGTGTGAGGGGCCTGAGAGAGGAAATCATTCACACCCATCAATGCATTATGAGTATCATTAAAACACAGCCGTTCAAGAAAGCACCACGTTACCTCATCTTTGCCACAAATTGTGCGAAATGACCAAGCACATACCGGTACGTGCTCTTTTTATAAAAGACTGGAATAACTGATAATGATTCGAGACCAAACGACCTTGACGACTTTGTCAAAAACAAGGTCCCTCAGAAATTAGAAAGGACTCTGATGCGGAATACAGCTGAAAGGAGACCTAGTCACCTGATAGAAGAAAGAATCAAAATATATCTATGCATCTTATCATGATTGTACTTACTTCTTCGGCTCTCGACGCCGTCTGATGGCAGAAATACAGTTACCCATCAGACCAAACATGTATGAACTTGGCTGGCTGAATGAAAGTTCTAAAAAATTTCCCCCGAGTTCCACAAACGCTGGATGAATTGCTCGATATTTTGACGAGATCAGTATCTCTGAAAGGACACAGCTAAGACGCTTGTCAAAACTCTACACCCTTCACTAACTGTTCGGACAAAATCTTGATATTCTCTCTGATCTTTCCTATCTTTGTCACCACTTTGTCAACTACATCCACGTTTGTCGGCCATGATGACAACGGAATGTGTTTACGGCAGTCTATTTACGTCACCTAGGCCACAAGCATGTCGTAAAATAAATAAATAAATAAAGACAGACTGAACTTTTTTTAATTCTTAAAAGAAGAAGAATAAATTCAAACAGTTGACATGAACCGAAGACCTCAAGCCGGCTGCTTTTAAAAAAAACACGCTTACGAAAAGTTGTGTCTGGTAATCGTTCTGGCTCCTCGTTGGCGCAGTTGAATACTTGAGATCCCTCTCCAAACACTGATCATTGATTTCTTCAGCAGACAAACCTGCCATTTTTCATCTCTCTCCAATGATATCTTGCAAACGCTAAACCCATTGCTCACTTTGTAGGTTATTTCCTAGTTTACCTTTTCTTTCCAGACAATTTTAATCAGTTACTGATTTTAACCAAAACCAAAACCAAACATTGATCAACAGAAAGTCCTTGGTCTTCAAGCGTCTCCAGACTGACACACACACACATACACCACTGAAAACAGAAACATTCCAAGGACCCTGCTGAATACCTTGTACGACTATTTCACAAGTTAGTAACCAGAGGCATAAGACACTGATTAGACACTGCCAGCAACGTACTTCAAGATCCGATGTGTGTAGATGTTCTTGGATTTTTTGTTGGAACAGTAAATATGAATGAGAATTGTGCTTCTACTTTTCAAAGCTATTTCTACCACGTTCCATGAGCTGCTGTGATGAGTGCGCCTTTCATTGGCATGCATCATCCATGGAGGTGGTTTCACCAGCTCTGCTCTGCCTGGCAGTATGCCGAGGCTGTGCAAGTGCCCCTGTGCAAATGCATCATGTTTCTCTTCGGCGCGTGCGCGCACACACAAACACACATACATATGAAAGATCCACACATTCTGGCACACTTTTCAAAACTGCAAAACGAAACTGGCAAATCTTAATTGGTCTTTTATTAGTAACTTCAACAGAGAGGAACTAAAGCCAAACCATATGCATGTGTATATAGTAAAAGCATCAGACTGATGAAAATTAAAATGAAATGGTTAGGAACATGAATGATAATAAGCAAGAATGCACGCAAGTCTGACAGCCACCCCCAGCTCTGAAAAATGAACCAGTGAAAAAACAACAAACAAACAAACAGAATTACACAAGGGAGCAAAAAAGTCATGAAGATTACAACTACTTTGTGAAGTAAATGAAACAGAAAACATTCAAACCACCGAATGTTTACAAGCTGTAACCTAGCTGTAACCCTGTATTTCCCAAATAAAGGCTGGTGAATAGAAAATGAAAGCAAAAAGTTCAATTTTTATTCACCAGCCTTTCAAAATAAAAAAAGTTCGCTGCCACTCTGTTTTGCTGCATGGGTGTGTAGAGGGGAGTTGGGTGAGGTGGGAACGAGAAACGCGCTTTATGCATCAGGCTATCTGTGAAATCCTCAACTTTGGTCTAATTTGCTTTTAAAAACACATCCCACCTCACAACAAAACTTAATGGGTTACTGAAAGATTGTCAACATTGCCAATGTATAATGATCATGTCTGCCCCACCCCCCAAAAAACACACACACAAAAAAACCAAAAAACAAAGAAACAAAAAAACAAAACCAAAAAAACAACAACAAAGAAACAACAACAACAAAACAACACAAAAACAAATGACCCAAAAACCAACCAAGCAAACAAAACAAACAGCAACAACCCAAAAAACATCAAGGAGAAAAGAGAAAAAACACCAGCACAAACAGAAACAAGCAAGCAAAAAACACACCTAAAACGTGCATAGCTCGAACTAGGAACTGTCAAATGCTGGAAAGTCTCCCAGCCTGCCATACTGAGAGAGACAAGGCACCATTGAAAACAATGGTTCCCAAGCCCAAGCCTGAGGCTGACTAAACCTAGTAACAAAAACACTGTATAACCAGCTGTGTGACCAACACACCAACCACATGACTAGCTATATATACTGAATATGAAATTATGCCGACTAAAAGAACATGGCTCAACTGGTCTTAAATGTACACTTATACTTACTTGTGAGAACATCAACAAAATAAACCAACTGATCTGTGATGTTTCATTTTAAATTTCATTGATTCCGCACGACAGTCACAAGGGATTATGCGAGAATGTGCAAAACGAGCTAGTCACTTGTGCGTTGGCAATGCACAAGTGATTGGCGCTTCTCGCACATACTGGCATGATATCGTAGTGACACAGTGTGGATGAAGTGACATCATAATTAAAGGTCGATCATGTTGGTTTTTGCTGAAATAAAAATCTAAATAGCTATGTTTTCCTTTTTATCAAAGAAAGAAATCTTTTATCAGATGAAATAACTATGCAAACACATTTCAGTTTGTTTTGGGGGAAGTAAACACATTTTTTCTATTTAAAATAAACTTGTATTCTTCTAAACCACCCAGAGATAGAGAACATTAACTGTGAAAAAATGTGCTAAACTGCAGGCCTTGCATTTACTCTTCGGAGATAAAGAGTACATGGTAGCAAACACACAAAATGGCACTTAAACATAATCTTCTCACACATACACACAGTCAGGTGTCAGTCCAGAAAATTACAAATGCCTAAAACAACATAAATCTGGCATATTCACAGACTGTGCAGTACACACACAAGAAAACTCCATATACTTATGTCCTGTCATCTCAAGAAATTGTCCTATCATCTCAAGAAATTGTGAAAATCTTGATGACCACAATTAAGCATTTAAGACAAATTTAACAATTAAGACAATTAAGTGTGACATGCTCAAAAGACAAAGCACAACCTAAGTGATACATCACAAACGCAGACACAAGAAGTAGGTAAGGATGAGACAGACAATTGAGTAGGCAGGTGTGTGTGTGTGTGTGTGAACAAAATACATTGACATTTAATGCATAGTTGTGATATCTAAAGTTCATCTGTCTGAGGGTCTCTCTGTTTGTTGAAGTATTTCTTAGACTCCTTGGGGTTTGGAATGATCTGCAACAAAGGAAAGTAGTTCACACATAATATCTATGAACTGACATGCACATGTATGTACACGCAGGCTTCATATATCTGTATCAGACATCAGTCATAGACTGACCCATTTTCAATATTACTTTCTTACCAAAGCCGACATGTCCTATCATTTCTGCAGTGGACAGCATTCAGAACAAATGTCCTATACTTTAGTGGACAGCTAGGAGATTCATTTCATTATAGTTCCCATAGATGTATGAAGCCCTGTACATGTACATGTATAGGATACATGCTGATTTGCACTGTTTAATGTTAAGAAACCCCCCCCCACACCCACCCCCCCAAAAAAATGTAATGCATGGAGACCTGATACAGAAGTTTAATCCAAAACATAATAACAGCATTTTTTGGTCAAATACATGTACATAAAAAGAAACAGCTGAGAAAACTTACCGTGTCACTTCCTGGCTTCCAGCCAGCGGGGCAGACTTCACCATGCGAGTCAGTGTACTGAAACGCCTGAACCAATCGAAGCGTCTCATCCACAGAACGTCCGACTGGGAGGTCATTCATGGTGATCTGTCGGAGGGTGCCCTTTGGATCAATGATGAACAGACCGCTGTAATGGGGAAAGAGCACAAAAAGTAAATGGTCAAACATACGAAGAACCATCAAACAAATCTGGTGTACATTTGGGTGTGATAAATCTAAACAGAGCTGACTGAAGAATGTCTTGCCAACATTGCCTTAAAGCCCCTAATGTTAAGATTCGTAGACTTAAAGGTTGTTCTAAGCTGTTTTGGTGGTGCCTCACGTCACATCATCAAGGCACATGCACATATATACATGTATGCACAGACTGGCTTGCATTCAGCTGACTGAAGCCAAAGCGCAGTACCCAGTGACAGTGTCGGAACGACAGTCTACCTTGTAACTCACTGGGTTGAAGTAGCCAACATTTGAAAAATGGTGGACGCCATTTACGGGACTGAGTTTTCTTCAATCACATGGCCACCAAATGTCAGGGTGTTGCATTCAGAGCTTGACTAATCTCTATGGCAGACTGTCGAGATTACAGGCACAGTCAAAAGCGCAACTGTTCCAAAACAGATATATCTCCCCATATAAACTTAGTAATGGCAGCAACTGTGCCTTTAATCTAGTTAGATGTGAGCTGAAGATAGGGGAAAAAGGCAACTTTAAAGCTGTAACTCTGCAAGTGAATGAAGTGATGCTCCATCTGGTTATTGCCACCACCTAGAAACCAAAATCTGCTTTTCTTGCATTTGCACTGCTGCTACTCAGCTACACGTAAAGCAAGCCTATCTGTACTCAAGGCATGAGGCCTACTCTGACCCTCCCCTGACGTAAACCCGACTGTTGTAATTGGAGGGGGAGAACACTTTCAAGGGCACATATTCCATACATTCAGCAAACAACTTCCTACAGCACTTTCATATATGACAGATATGCGCAGTGTTAATATTGCAAGTCTGATACACTACCGGAGGCTGTGGCCCAAGTCCTCAAGGTAAACGCCATAAGCTTTGGAGATGTCATGTGTGATGTCTGACAGTAAGGGGATCTTAATGGGACCAAGACCTCCCTGGTTACGTGGCGTGTTGATCCTGCACAATGAAAATCCGTAGCATGCACTACATTGAATACACAGACAAACTACACACTGTAACACTCTAAAAAAGTTTTCCTTTTGATCATTTTGACGTGAGACCTTGAGTCAAACACTGTAAACACAGATCTAAGCAAATGCTTTCCCACTAGCTGCCCCTAAACATTTTAACAGCACCAAAGCAGAACAGTGGACATTACACATAAATTTACAAGAGCTTATACAGATCTTTACTGAAATGCATCATGTGCTAAAATTTAATCTGGATTTAAAACTGTAATGTCTTCAAAATCACATTTAAGCGACAAAATAATGCACTGCTCCTTACATTTAAACTTCTTTTTTTTTTAAACAGCATATATTGAGTGACTGCAAATCTATATACTAACCAAGCTAAGTGTGTGAACTGAGAGTCAACAGAGCAGGCTACCACCTCTGTGTTGATATTTCTGAACTGTTCAACGCTGTCGCTAAAGGCAATGATTTCTGTCGGGCAAACGAATGTGCTGCAAAATCAAAATCAAGTGTGAAATTTAGATTAGTGACCATACAAACAATATGCCTGTGGGAAAAAATGTAATCTCTACAATGCGTAAGTTAACAATAACATCTAATGGCAGACAGACAGATAACACAGCACCACGACAGTGCTGCGGTCACATGAATGTTTCACTGTTACAGATTCTACAAGACATACCAGGTTCTGTGATATCATTCTATATGCAGTGTAAAACTGACAAAAGCTACTGTACCAGGAACTTAGTGCACATTTTACATCAGGCTCTCGCTCTCTCTTTCTCTCTCTCTTTCTCTCTCCTTCTATAACTGACAACTTGAACTGAAGACCTACAAGTCAAGAGGATAGAAGAAGAAGACAAGGTATTTGCCCCGATAGTCTTTGAGTTTGATGTCCTTGAACTCTCCGTTGACTACAGCAGTTCCATTCCAGTCAGGTGCTGGCTTTGAAACTGCAACACACAAGTTACAACATAACAAAAGCAATATGGGCATGGCTCAGAAATGGTGTTGAAAAGTTGTGACACACTAAGGCAAAATAGAAAATCATAATTTACACATTGGACTTGGGGCACACCATCTTCAAACAAAAACACATCATCTGAACCATTTTTTGTGTCATTCACTCATTTATTACTTGTGTAATATGACGCCAACCATTATCACTGTGTACATAACATCACAACATCACAGGAACTTCTTGCTCCCATTCACTGGAAAGAGATACAAAGAAATTCATTTAAATTGCACCCTGTTATAAAGAAAAACCAGTTGGGTTAACTGAAATAGTTACACTGTTCTTGGACTTCAAAGAAGCGAGATATTTTAAGAAGCAGAAAATGTACGTAACTTCACAACATTTTTCAACTCTGAAGATCTACGACTGTCATAAGTACTTCAAATTTCATCCAAAACACACAATATTCATATAAAGCTAATCAGTAGGCTTTCAGCTTTTTTTCTTATTAAGAGAAACAGCGGGCAAAACAGAAACTATGACATTAGAGCTGATACGACACTGGGACCACATTCTAGAAATGAAAAACCCCTTTCGGCACATAGTGAGTGTACATAATGCACTTTGTTTACATGAGGCAGTTTTAGAATGTCTAGGTGTAAGTATTTACATCACTGCTGACCATGAAAGAGGTTTTGGTATTGATACATTTGCCTAAACTAACTAAAGGGGAACTTCAGTACATAACTTCACAACGTCACAAGGCTAAAATTTGTTTACAAACTTATTAAGAGATTAACAATGACCTTTAAAAACCAAATTAGCAGACTATCTACAAAGCAGGTATCCACTGTTGCCACTATTGTCCCCAGAAAACATAAAACAATGGGGGAAAAATCTGGAATGTTACCGTAGTACATAACTTCACAACAATGAGATGTCTCTCTCCTGTTTTCACAAATAAAACAAACCTTTCTTAGCAGTAGTTGAGCATCACAGGTGGTAAAAGTGAGTGAACATTACACCCCTGCAGTTAAAGCCCTTTAAGAATATGAATCGCCCCCAATTTCAGCCAGTACAAGAAAAAACAGTCTCAAGGAGGGGAAATGTACATAACTTCACAACGTGACATGGCCAGCTTTTTTAGAATGTGTGCTCCATTAAGACCATTCTCTGACTAAAAAAGTAAAGCATTTATACTACATCACCATTTTTATTGTATGGAACTTTTATTTTACTTCTGAAGTAAATCCTCCTAAGACATGTTGACAAGCTGGTAAATGTTGTACATAACTTCACAACATTTTTCAACTCTAAAGATCTGCGACTGTCTTAAATACTTCAAAACGCACAATATTCATATAAAGCTACTCAGTAGGCTTTCAGCTTTTTTCTTATTAAGAGAAACAGCGGGCAAAACAGAAACTATGACATTAGAGCTGATAAGATACTGGGAACACATTCTAAGAGTGAAAAACCCCATTTGGCACGTAGTAAGTGTACATAGTGCACTTTTTTTTTTCTACACGAAGCAGTTTTATAATGCCTGAGTGTAAGTATTTACATCACTGCTGACCATGAAAGAGCATGTTCATGTGTTTATTTTGTGGTCTGGGAGAGGAAACTATTGTTCACCTATTCTGGGACTGTCCATATTATGTGCAGATGTTTATTTATGGCTACAATTCGAGTGCATTCATTGTGATATTTTGTTTTTACAGCCACTCTGCTTATCCTTGGAACAGAACTATGTAAAAACAGATAAAGTTATAGATTTGTTGATTTTATTAAGCAAGTTTCATACAGATCTATAACAGCAAGCTACAAAATACTGTTCCAAATGCCACAACATTCAAGAAGATATTCAAACACAGACACATAGATGAAAAACTGCATGTAGTTTTCAGGTAACTAGTCTAAACCTGCCTGGCTACCACAGAGGTCAATGGGGCTGTTAATGGCTCAGCGGAAAACGTCTTCAGACCTAACTAAAAGTAAATGCAAGTTTGCGCCCTGGCATGAGTTTAGGGGCAGCAACAGTTCCTTGTATCTGCTCGGTGGGATGCCAGGCCACATCCGCCCATGTGTATACATCCCCCTTTCTTTGCATGTTGTGAAGCTTCACCTCAGAACCATCATGCAACACTTCCAGCACCTGGACACAGGAGACATCACCTTATAAGATTTCTGACAGGGACAGCGATTGTCAAATGAGCTCGCCCGCTCGCTTTCGCTACCAAATTTACCGTCGGGCGAGTGAAAGCTCCGGTAGCGGTAGCCCGAATGGCGAGCAGGAATTCTGAGATGAATCAGAACCTAGCAGCCACTCCGGCTTCCAGAATTTTTTTCGGGCTACCAGTTTTGTTCAGGGCGGTAGCCCGAATGGCTACCATGGTCCTGACACATTTGACGATCGCTGCAGGGAGAGACCAGCGTCAGCCTAAAGCCAAGAAAAACTAAAATAAACAGGATCATGTAAAAACTTGTCTTGACATCTCATGACTTTTGCAACAATGGTTAAAGATATATAGCTTTGTATGCCGTGCGTTGGAGACACAAACCTTTGCGTAGTAGACGGCTTCTCCCTTCTTTCGGTTGCTTGAAAAAACAGCTTCCACAAAGTCGTCGACTTCTGGCACTCTGCACATTGACAGTCATAAAGTTAATGACATTATTTCTACATTGCAGATAAATTCAGACATGAAACACCATCCTTCATCTGTTTGAAAGAGACATTTTTCCAATAACAGTTATGAACATCCTTTATTATTTGTTCAACTTCATGTAGCACATTTTAAAGAATGACTGTCCTATAGGTCCTCTAAGAAGCAAAGAGCTGTTACCTTCGTTCAATGAACCCCATGTTATGCAACCGCTGACCTAATGCCTTACAACAGCTGTTATTGTATGTAACTGAACTGTTCATAACATCACGACACACTGCACTTGCATCTTTTCACATTTTGTCAATTTTAAAGAATAGACCTGCATAAACCTCTTTAATCTACTCTCACAGAACTCCAACAGTTGAAGTTACCTGCACCCAGTTATGTTTCTTCAAAATTGTCATCTTACTGCAGGTCAGCACACTCGTGAGAGATGTACATAACTTCACACAAACAATGGCAGACCATGGATCATACATTGTTGTGAAGTTATGAACTAACAAAGACCTATTTTGTGCAAAACCACACAGAAATGCATGTATGAATAGAAGAGGGGAAGTATGAATCATGACTGAACCATCATTCTCATAACCTAAATCTTCAGTATGACCATCAGGGGAAAATATTTGCTATCAGTCCATAACCTCACACCAAAGGATTGTTGTGAAGTTACAAACAGCAGAATGGCACCGAAAACTTCAAAAGTGTGTTAAAATGACTAGGACAAGAACCTAATGCTTCACACAGGATGTGAATGTGAAATTATGCAACCGCTGACCTAATGCCGTACAACAGCAGCGTTTACTGTATGTAACTAACTGAACTGTTCATAACATCACAACACACTGCACTTGCATCTTTTCACATTTTGTCAAATTTAAACAACAGACCTGCATAAACCTCTTTAATCTACTCTCACAGAACTCCAACAGTTGAAGTTACCTGCACCCAGTTATGTTTCTTCAAAATTGTCATCTTACTGCAGGTCAGGACACTCGTGAGAGACGTACATAACTTCACACAAACAATGGCAGACCATGGATCATACATTGTTGTGAAGTTATGAACTAACAAAGACCTACTTTGTGCAAAACCACACAAAAATGCATGTATGATTAGAAGAGGGGAAGTATGAATCATGACTGAAGCATCATCCTCATAACCTAAATCTACAATATGACCCTGAGTAAAAACATTTGCTGTCAGTTCATAACCTCACTCCGAAAGCTTTGTTGTGAAGTGATCAACATTTACTTCTCTAAAAATAACCCACAGACTTGATGTAGAGAACCCCAACTGCTTCAAAAAAAACCCTGCTTACCGGGGTATCACTAAACTCAAAAAAGCACACCCAATTCACCAGCAAAGAATCATTTCAATGAAAAGTGTTTTGTTCATAACATCACAACACAACTTTGTTTAAGTTTGTGTTGTGATGTTACGTGCTAAGGACTGAGATGTTAAAAACAGTAATTAATTCTTTAAACAGTTTCTCCTCTTCAAAACTGTCCAAAACTGCAGCAGTCATGCTCTCACATAAAGGCATTTCACGTGTAGAAACGTAGTTGATAGTTTGATGCGACGTTCATAACATCACAACGCTGATGATGAGGCGTTAGCCACAGATTTGTAGTGAAGTTACAAACTTTGACCATTACAGTCGATATATTCTTGACCACGCACAATAATAGTGAACACAATCGGACAGGATCCCTTGCAACTATTAATGAGTGAGACGTGAACAAATTCGTGTCTTTCACAATTCTGGGCTATTTCTCTACCTGTAAACATGAAAGCCTGAAAACGAGTACAACTCTTTGTTGTGAGATAACGGACACCATTATTGGAGTCTAAATTTTGCAATCACCTAAATGGAGTTCCATAAAATTCAAGCGATTTGACTTCAAACGTAATTATTTCGCAAGCCCGCCGCCCTAGATTCTGTAATTTTTCACAGAACTGTTAATGCGCTTTGTACGTTATCATGACTACAAAAACATCTCAGACAGTCCAATAAAATGTTTTTTTCTTGTAGATACGCACTGATGAAAACTGTGGAAACACGGAGTGATGTCTCGGCGAAACATTTTTCCAAAGATTGCTTTCGTCTTGATCAGTGAACTACATTGCACAGAAGCTATAATTGAAGAAACATGAGGTCAAAAACGCTGTTGCGAAGTACGTAACAAGCAGATCAGGACTGACAACAAAAACTTACCTTCATTTTCTTCGTTGTTCTTCGACATTCTGTTTCCCGATTCCACACAAAGACAAATCTGGCCAGAATGAATCGCACATGGTGCTGCGAGCGAAACGAAAGTCAGCCGATTCGCGCCACTGCGCAAGTAAAAAAGTAGTACGTAACACGCCGTTTACAACAAAACTCGGAGCGCGACCGATATCGCATATTTTCGACGGTATGAGTATCTGACGAATGCTATCGCTTTATGGTTAAAAACTGGCGTGAATTTAACAAAAAATACACAACTTTTTGTTGTTGTTGTGTTTACTATTTCCGGCCGGTAACGATTATTCCGCCGCGGCTATTTTTTACTGCAATGGCTGACGTACATTCCTGGTCACGAAAATCCAACGTGGCTCGCATAGTAAGCGGTAAATTTCAAAATGAAAGTTTTGGAACCGACTACGGACCACTTCCAAGTTTACTTTACTGGATTATCAAGCGGTGGGCACTTTCTTTTTGAAGTTATTCTTGATCACTGTGAAGGACCCAAAACCGTGTCACAAAAATCGCGCTCAGCGGCGACGCCGAAAATGCGGGAAAAGTGCAATTGCACCGATTTATTTACAATATTCCGACGAGAAAAGTTTAGGAGCCAGAGTTTCATACATCTGCTAAACACTGGTGCCCTTACATTAAAAAAATTACCATTCTAAGGTATTTTTATTTCCACTCAAAGTCTGCTAGTGCAACGATCGGGCGTTCTACGCCATTTCTGAGCCATGCCCATATAAATGAAGCTGACATGCAAGGAATAGAGATGGGAGGTGGGGTGAGGGGTGGCAGGGTGTTGTGTCCATTTCTCTGCAGTGATAAATAATAACGGGTCAAGCAAGGATGTTGCAAAACTTGTGAAAAAACACGGCACTGCAAGTAGCTGGCATAAACAAACCAGTTTAAACCTTCAGCTGAACATCTTACATAAAGTAAAGGAGTACCATGTCCAATCTTTATACTGCTAAATTACGTATATTGCGTGACAGGATGTTTTACACACACAGAAAACAGTTTTTTTTAGCGATTTTATCACAAAGGGATGTGGCTAACACCTAACCCAGCTGTTGACAGGGTGGCACCATGTGTTTACTCTCACCACGCAACAGCTGGCATCTAGAGTTTGACTGAAAGCTGATATAGCAGTGTGTGATTGAAACTTGACAAAATATGTTAGTATGTACCCGCCATTTACATAGCCCTGGGTGTGTGACAGAAAACATGCACCTCACCTACACATGACAATAATCAAAGTGAAGTCCAAATAGAGTACACATGGACACCTGACAGAAATCGACCACCCACAAAAGTAAAGACAAAAAGAAAGCGGGGAAAAAATCATGTCAGTGTTTTCTGGTGCACTTTGGGTACTGCTTTCTGTTTATCACTGCACAATATCATTCTCAGATATAAAAGGGGACGGGAGAGATGTTTGTATGAACACACACCAGACACCCCGACAAACTCTGCAGCATCTGCAAGTGCACGTCTGCAACCACGAACTTACTGACTGCTTGGCTCCACTGAATTGAGTGCCCACTAGTCCGTCTTGTTTCCTGAGGATAAACACTTCCTCCGGCATACGAGTAACATGCCTCCTCCCCTGCAAGGATGGGAGTAAAACAAACAGCAATGCAGAAACCGACAAAGATTCGCAAATCCATCATCATCATGATCATGCCCTAACACTAGCAGACATCCACGTTGAGAGAGAAAAAGAAAGATGTGCCCATCAGTTCTCTATACACACAATTTGATGACGCCATTCAACATGCTTTCAGCAAACCGTCCCTAGTAAAGACTAAAAATTTGTATTCATGCCTAATAGCATTCTCAGTTACACACAGCAGTTTTGTTTCTTTCTTATTTTGAATGAAAAAATAAACATTCGTGTTTTGACGTTGCAATATTTGTGTAGTAGTTCTCTTATGGGAGCTACTCACATCATTTCGTAGATACTAAGCGCAATATTTTAGAAAGGAGTTCAAAGGACTAGTTAACTTAAATCAAGATGAGTTCAATGTTTGAATTTGATGACAACAAAGAGCGTATTTTTTAATACGAAACTGTGGGTAAAGGTGACCACAGATACCCCGCATATCCCTTGGTATCCGAGGCCACAACAAAACGCTGGGAATGGCGGACATGAGGATTGTTTGTTTGACAAGTCGGTTCACCCAGTTTGAGCCATGAATATTTGACAGAGGACGCTTGAAAGGGTAGGTTTGATTTTTGGCGTATGGATATTACTTTATTATACCTGTCTGCACACGTTTTGCGGAGTATTTACTGTAATTGTCATGAACTTTTGAGGAAATCGCATACACGAGCTCAACTTTGGTTGCCGTGGTGCATGTGGGGGAGGGGGGGGCAACCGTTGACCTCATTAGAGGTAGATTAAATCAAACATTTGTGGCGTTACCCAGTTAAAAGAGGCATATTTGTCAGGATAGTCTTCTGTGGGGGTGTATGTGGTATCTGTGTGTCTTAGCAAGCTATTGAAATAAAGTAAACGAATGGCCGCGAAAATGGTACAAGTCTGGATCAAATTTTCAAGCCGGCTCACCACCACCCCCCCCCTCCCGTCCACATAAGCACGCACGCACGACACCCCCCCCCCCCCCACACACACACACTCTCTCTCTCTCTCTTAACCTGATAACATTTTTTACAAGTCTGTATCATCACAGACGCTCGCAGATTGACAGCATAATCGATCAGATGATTTGTGGCTCCACAACAAAATGTGAATCATGCCAGAAGTAAACTAATCAAGTTTGCAAATATGTGCAGTGCTGTACAAACTTAAATGTCTTTGTGCCTAAGTTTTATGTACCTGTTTTGTGGGTAATCTCAAATCAGACTGTATATGTACCACTTGGCATGCATGTGCTCGCTCCCCCCCCCCCCCCCCCTGAAAACTGATAACTAGACAGTATTGTGATAATTTATACTTGTTTGGTTTGTGCTGTGTTTGTTTACCTGCCAGATCTGCAGCGATCGTCAAATGTGTCAGGACCATGGTAGCCATTCGGGCTACCGCCCTGAACAAAACTGGTAGCCCCCCCCCCAAATTCTGGAAGCCGGAGTGGCTGCTAGCTGTTATGATTCATCTCAGAATTCTTGCTCGCCATTTGGGCTACCGCTACTGGAGCTTTCACTCGCCCGACGGTAAATTTGGTAGCGAAAGCGAGCGGGCGAGCGCATTTGACGATCGCTGGATCTGGCATCATGAAGCAAATGTTGATCCATTGCATCAAAACAGAAATTACCCCCCAACAATTCACAGAATGATGTGCACAGCAAAAAACAAACAAACATCAACAACAACAAAAACCAACCAGACAAACAAAAAAGGTGCACACTATGGACAAGGTATTATGTACAGGCGCGTAGGAAGATGCTGAGAGGATGGGGGGCCCACGAAGTCGGGTGAGCCATACGGCCGGGGTGAAGAAGGGGGGGGGGGGAGGTTGTTTGTGTGTGTGTGTGTGTGTGTGTGTGTGTGTGTGTTGACTGCCAAGGATTGTGTCCTGCGACAGCAGAGCAGGGGGGCCCCTTCACTGGTGGGCCCCCTCTCCTCTTCTCAAAAGCAAGGGGGGCCCAAAGATATTCGGGCCCCCCTTCCAAAAATCGAACGGGGGCCTGGGCCCCCAGGGCCCCCGTGGTTCCTACGCCCCTGATGTATAGTGTATGGGAGAAGGGATGGGATAGATTGATGTGCACCAAAAGAACAACATAACGGTAACATGTAACTTTGTACTTGGAGCCCAGTTCACACTTTCACCTGCAAGAATTTGTCTGCCAGTGCCAGACACAGCGGATACAGTTACTGTTGCTTTTTGGCATTGAAAGGTTTTTTGGTTGATTGTACCCCTCTAATGGCTGAGAAAGTTATACCAGAGCAACTCAGCCAAAAAAAAAAAGACAAAAAAAAGACAGTCATTCACAGGGCTACCAGAAAATTTTTGTTTTCAACAGGCCTGATGAAAACAAAAATTTTCTGGTAGCCCTGTGAATGACTGTGAATGCATTTTCTCAATCTCGCCCTGTGTGTGAACTAATTGTTGAGCTATTTGATGAAATAAAGCATGTGTTTCTGACTGTCATAATGATATTACAGCACATTATTAACATGAAAACTGCGGTGTTAAAGAAATCTTTTTCTTTTTTTTTTCAGAGAAATTTTAGGTCGCCCTTGGGGCCACCATTTCAGTAAGTTTTAGTAGCCCGAGATTTTTTCTGGTTGCCTCGGGCAACTGGGCGACCCTATTCATCAGGCCTGTCTAATACTGTGCCCATGTCATGAACTAACAGGATCAAAGCTAACAATGGTTTTTCAAGGCTAAAAGTCATCTGCTGTAAGTCACTTGCTGTTTACCAACATGCTTGAATACAAAAAATACCAGTTGCCCAAGCGTTCACTCAGGTGCAGAAATAGTAGTGGCTCATTTGTGAAAATGACCATAGGTTTAGCCCAAGTGTATGCCAAACATTGAAAGGGCAGTGAAAGTGTTAAACATGTTTCAAAGAGAATCATCTGTATTCTTGAGTCCGGGCCATGTTTTCTAGTTCAAGCACAGCTTTGTTGTGGTTACTGTCAACAGTAACTGCCTTTTTTTTTTTCAACGATGATTGTAGTTTTACTGGGGGAGTGTCAGGTATTCAAGCACCAAAGAAAACAGCAGTAAATCAATTTCTGTCTCACAGCATAAAATCAAGACATGGGATAGGAGAGAGTCAGATTTGGATGATACAGATCTCTGGACATAGTCATAGTTCAAAAGGAGAAGCAGCATTTGAGAATAATTCTCAGGCAAGTGGTCTAATTGTATTCTTAAAGGGTGTTAGGCGAATTTATCACGGAAGCAGACTGGATAATCATAATTCTTCTTCTTTCCTGTTTTTCCGTTGTTGTTTGTTTTAGGAGAGCAGGGAGAAAAATGTGTGACACACCAGTAATGCTCATTTGTTCTGACAAAGTGCAGGATTTCAGTGTAAAATTAAGCTCAGTCACGCTGAGTGCCATCCTTAACTGCCATTGCGAGTTTCGAAAAGCTTTGCCTGCCTGCCTGTTTGTGTTGCTTGTTACCATGGCTACGCCATGAAGCATCCGAAGTCGACAGGCAGGCGTCTTGTTGACTGTCAGTCAGCTAGGGGTTGAGTGATGGCGATTTCATCACAGCCTATCGGAGCTACCGGTACTTCTTGGTCGTTGTAGTGGTTTGAGTGGTGCTGTGTGTAGGAGGCCGGCAATTCCAGGACTTGTTATTCTTATTGGAGGACGGCAGGCTGGTGAGAGGCCAATCTTCTACTGAAGTGAGAAAGTTGCGTAACCACGCTCAGGAGATGGTGGCGGTGGACTGAGACCTTATTGGTTTGGTACCACGTTCGAATGTTCATACTGGATTCGTGTACTTTTAGGTACTATAAATCCTGACAGCTGACCACAGTTCATTTGTTTGGGATATTCTTCTTAACAAAAAACAGAACTTGTAAACGACTGACATGGTACCACGTTTGTGGAATGTTCATACTGGATTCGTGTACTGTTAGGCACCTTAAACTGGACAGGTAACCACAGTTTATTTGGTTTGTATTAGTAAATGGTATATTCTCTGTAGACCTTTTGAAAGACAGCGTAGGTGGGAAAAACAGCTGTTTACTTTGGTTTTCTTTTCTCAAAGCATGTAAAAGTATTTTGTCAGTGTATGATTCAGACAGGCAAGAAACCAGTTTACTCATTTAGTGAGAAGGCTGTGTAACTAGGGTCAAGTGCTGTTACAGTGGTCTGGCACTTCGTTGATAGTGCACGGCCAGAGTACCAGGTTTGTAGAATGTGCATACTGGCAAGAGTGATTTTGGAACTTGTGACATTAACACCATAGCAACAGCAGCAACCTAACAAACCCATGGCGATGTCTACTTTTCTGTGAGTCCATTCCAGAATTTTTTAAATAAAATGTTTGAGTACATATGACTTCTTCCCTTTTCTAAAACAAGAAGACCCACAAATTAAACAACACTGCTTGAGACAGTTGCTAATCTTTTGGAAATGATATTATCATTTCAATGCTCTGTTGTTCACATTTGCAAAATGATTCGAAGTACCAGTAGCATTGGCATCATGCATTTGGTTGACAAGAAATAATCATGAAAAAATATATGATAAATTAATATATAAACCAGACGATAAATGGTGTTTTGATTACGTGAGGAAATGAAGAGTGAGTTTGTTTTTGGTTTTTGGGTGGTGGTTGTTGTTAGGGGGGAGGGGGGTATATTTTATGAGAAGGCGTTCATGTCCCTACACGATTGGTTGATTCATCCACACCAGGCAGCAAGACGGGGCAAAGGTCTTGTCTTTATCGGATTTCTTTTGTCATAATGGTGCTTGGAGGTGACAGTCTCAGCGTGTGTCCTCAGCAGCCGCCTAGAAATGGTTGATAGGATGGGGGCAAACACGATTGTTGTACTCTAGCTTGGGCGCTTTTGCTTGATTCGCTGGGAGTTGCAACAACAGTTGCACGGCCAATATTGACAGTGTGTTGCTGCAGTAAACTCTTATGTGCTGGAGCAGTGCTGCGAGGATCGCTGCGTGTAGTTATAAACATCGACAATGTCAACACAGCGGCGCGACAGTGATGCCTTGAAGTTGAAAGCCAGAGAACGTTTCGGTGAGGTCCGCTTAGGTGTCATGTGGTCGTGGTCGATGGTTTCCATTGATTAGTACAGTCGTTTGGGTTTATTTCTATTGAATAATTAAAGTGTTACTTTTTTTTTAATTGAACCAGACGTATTCGTGGTGCCCGCCTTGAAGTCAGTTTCATACCCTGGTTTCTGATGTATTCCGGGATTTTTTTAATTGCTTTTGTTTGTTTGTTTGTTTGTTTGTTTGTTTGTTTTAGAAGGAAAAACTGAAGGAGAAAGAAAACAAGGAATTGTATTACTATGTCCACATCTATTTATTCCAGCATTTGTGCACAGCTGTGTGGGCTTGCTTTCCGGTTACTGAGAGAGTAAATTACTTCTCATAGGTTGGCCTGAGGACATTCATAGTAAGATGGTGTCATAGTTCTATTTTGTGGTACATGTACATGTACTCTGTGTGTGCGCGTGCGTGCTTGCCTGCCAGCCTGTGTGTGTGTGTGTGTGTGTGTGTGTGTGTGTGTGTGTGCGGCGTGCGCGCGCGCGCTCACGTCTTTTTCTAATGTGGTTCTACCCACGAAACCAATGAAGTAACAAAATTTAGCTCAGAAAATAAACTTCAGTCCTTGCAGAGGTTCTTATCTTCGCCGCGTCAACGTGTGTTTTTGGGAGAAGGCCCAGCGTTTCTCTTTGCACAACGCTGTGGCGTGTGACTTTGCGGTTGATTTATTTATGGGGAGTAATTTCCGTATGGTAAAGGACACTTCTGTCCGTTGATGACAGAGGTAAGCTTGCCAGAAATTATAACCTGCAGTAAACCCGATGTTCGTGAAGCGTGTTTATCGAAAAGACCTGGTGTGATTAGAGGGTGGGATCTGTAAGTACCGGTACCATCTACCAGGTACATATGTTGACAATTTTCAATCAATCAGGTGCGCCATCCTTACGCCTGCAGGCGGTCTGGATTTATAATGAATCAGTGAACAGTCACAGAATTACAGTAGAACAGACAAAAAATATCACCAACTCGAACTCTAAACCTCAGTATAGATGTACTGAATTGGGCGTTTTTTATTCTGTTTTCTTTTGTTTTGACAGCAGTTTGCAAAATCGTCAGCACACGATCAGGAAATTAGGAAATAAATAATAAATCCCCGAGAAGACCTGCCCCATCGGACCCCCCTCCCCCCCCCCCAACTTACTTCCCCATTCAGCTTCTCTTTGCATGTTCTGTGGAACACGACAAACTTTCTCCCACGACACACTTAATCTGAAGTGAAAATCTCGTAATGAAATTTTTATTCCATTCAACAAAAAATCACCTTCTTACCACTTCTTCTTTTTAAACAAGGGAGTAAATCTATTGTGGCAGTAAGTCTGTCATGTGTAGGGGGAGTACTTTTTTCTTGAAGAGAGTAAGAATTCCTTTGCAAGATTTTTACTCCTGAGAACTTTTTTCTCGAAGAGAGTAAGAATTCCTTTGCAAGATTTTTACTCAGGAGTAAGTCCGTCGTGTTACACCGGCGCCCCCCCCCCCTCTTCCCTCTTTCTCTGTATTCTTTTTCTGTTTGAAACTGGTCCGTGAATAATTGAATAATTCATGAGCGCTTGGGACTAGAAGGTGGCTGTGTGCAGTTTCATCAGAGTGATTGACTAACACGAAAACAGAATTAAAAGATTGATGACAATGGGTGGTGGCTGACGGCCCCACTGAGAACAATTAGAGTAATTGGACGGGGAAGAACAACATCATTACATGTAATGTGTGTTTCAGGATATTGATCGCTGTTGTCAGTTTTTTTTTATTTTTATGTTTTCGGCAAAATTTTCTGAGCTTAGTTGGTAGAAACTGCAGGTTTCTCTCTCTCTCTCTCTCAGTATAGATATAAGCTGAATTTGTACAGACAAGTATGAATACAAATGCAAATACAAGTAAAATAGGGATTTTTTTGTGATAGTTTTTGTCCTCTTTTTTGCAGTTTGCAAAATTGGTAAAACACAAAATCCACACTTTCTCTTGAAAGTTTAGAGTGTTGCATGCCTTTTGTGGACCTTATTAATGATTAATGGGCACAATTACAAGCTCATCTTTCTCTATTATAACAAGGTTTTGGATACATGTGTATGATCTTAAACTGTTTTGTTACCGTCAAGAGAACTGCTGAAAGTGTCATCAGTTTCTTTTGAGCTCTTCATGGCTGGACTGTCTTCAACATCATATGCTAATTATTCGCGTACATCAGGTTTGCAAGATGGGTGGTCAGTACCATCACAAAGTCATCAGTTATGCTTTTCTGGTTTCAGGTTTGAAGATGGACAGTAGTACAGAAAGCAGCGAGAGGCAGTCGGCCTCCATGAACCACAGTGGCTCAGCCAGCGAGAAACAGGCTTCAGACTCACAGGATTATTCGTACGAGGATGACTTCGAAGAGCCTGATTCCAGCAGCAAGGACAAGTCGCAGGACTCCAGCGGCGGCACTGTAACACCAACTGTCACCATTACATCCACAGTCAGTCATGTGTTTCATAAGTGTTAAATCTCTACTATCATTTAATTTTTGCTGAAAGGGTCTAAGCACCATTGATTCGTAAAAACACCAAGCTTTTTACTTTCGGTGTCATCTAAAACAGACACTTACAGTGGTATGAAGAGTAGCCCTGTGCTTGGCAAGTTTGAAAAAAAAAAATTATTGATAAACAAAGTTGCTTGTGTTTGTCTTAGGCATTTAGAGCTACAACCTATCTCTGCAGCTTTGGTATGCATAATGAAATCCTTTACAAGTCTTGTCATTAAAAAGACAACTCCAGTTGTCTCAAACTTTTCTTCAGTTCCTTTTTCACACTGAAAGTTCCACTGGATCTTGATTTTGCAGGATGACTCGACTAAGACCCATACAGGGGATTCAGATCACTCCACAACCACCACCGCAGAGTCCAAGTCTGAACAAGATGGGGGCCAGCACGAGACTGGAGCTGGGGACCAAGAGTCAATGCAGAAACCCAGCCGCCCACCCTACGACGATCCCTCTGACGACTCAGAGCCAGAGCCTGAAGGTGACAGCTACATGTTTACTGATGACCAGCACCGTGCCATGATGGAGCTGATGGCCCAGAAGCATGACAGTGGGGACTACTCAGGTATCGTCAAGCCTGGATGCACACGCTCGCATGCATGCTTTTGCACTGCCGTTACGGCTGGCTGACCTAGTGTGAGCAGTTCATGCGGACAGTCTTGTAAGCATGCATGCTTGTGTGTGCAACATAAAGTCTGAGACCAGTTGTGCAGCAGGTCTTTCTTCCCAGGTGATGTGAAATCCAAAAGAGGATCAGTTGTTTCTGTTAGTGCATTAGAATGCAAAACTGTGTCACTGCTGAGCAGAGTTGCAATCGCGCAGTATGTCATAGTTATGGAGACATTGCGTAACTAGATTTTTGAGACGGGCTCAGGAGAAGTGTAAAATGTGTCTCATCCTGCGCTGTTTTCAAAACTGAGTTATGTGAAAACTCCACGACAGTGACAACTAGTTTCTTTTGGCTACTGGTACCAGTCTATGGAGAATGTTTCCAGCATGTTCTGGCCTCGGTTTTGTCCTTTGAATTGAAATGACGTACTTGACAGCTGGTCTCAGTGTGCTTTTGAAAATTCTCACAGCTACCAGCCTCTTGTTATGGTTCCTCAGAAAAGATTATAGGGCTAAGCTTTGAACGTTAGTACTGTCTCAGTTCATGCATCTGTTTTGTGCTAGACCAAACTGTCTGTTCTCCAGTGCTAAGACGATAAATCGTAAAGCCGATGTGTTGAGGCTGATCTGTCTCATAATGGTCGTATGGACAGATTTTTTACATTCCTGTACCAATTTCAATTAGATTTGCTTCAGACTGCTTGTAGGTTCAAAGGAAGTTTGGCTTTGCATTTTTTATGAGAATTTTCACTGCACAGTCCCTGGCTTGACTTTACTTGAGCGATTCATGGGAGAGGGGTACAAGTAGGCAACATAGTGGTTGAGTTTTATGGAGTTGTAAGTTTACGGACAAAAGAAAATTTACAAGTACACACTGTACTCTCAATCACATCTTGTGATTTTAGTGTTGTGTGATGTAGAGCTGTAGATAATCTGAAGAAGGGGATTCACTTCTGGAAAACCATGCAAACACACACACACACACACACACACACACACACACACACACACACACACATCTTTGTTTTTACTGTTACATAAATGCAGCACTTTTGCACTGATTTTCCCTTTTCTAGATGCTGCATTAGAATCACTGTGAAATTACTTATAAAGGTGGTGATATATTCTAAGTTCAGTGGAACATTTGCCACAAAGACAATAATATGCCAGCCAGCTGAGGTGAAAAAAAAGGAGAAAAAACACATTCATGTTTGACCTTATGGAGTAATTGAAAGGTACTGTTGAAAGTTTATTACTTAAAACACTTTGCACATGTTTTGCACATTCACACATTTCTTTGCAGATGATCCGCCCGAATACAATGTCAAAGAGAGGCTGAAAGAGCTGAATGCAGAGCTGGCTAAGGAGCCAGACCCTGATGAAAACGATCGTTCTCACCGCGTTGGCTTCAAGCCAGAACTTGTAGATTTAGTCGCACCCCCTCCAGAGGTTAGTGACGAGGAAGACTCGGCTCGGAAAACGCCGACAGAAGACAGCCAGAAAAATAGCTCCCCAGCGGGTGCACGGGGTGCTAGTGGAGATGGGAAGAACAACTTTGTGGTTGAAAGAGATGGCAAGTTTGATGTTGTAGCCGCGCAGGATCTGACAACATCTGAGCGGGCCATGTTCAACATACAGGACGAGGACACTGACAGGGGCCCCGCTGTAGGTAGCAGTGGTGATAGTGGCGATCGCAAAGCCAACAACGTGAACAACTCCAACTCTAGGCAAAACAAGGAGAATGTGCAGCCAGCCCCTCCGTCCAAGCCACGGCCCGCCACCGCCAATGGCTACTCACGGCGCACTGTTCGGACCAGCTCTTCCCCTCGCCCGCAGACGGCTCAGCCCAATCACTCATCCACACTGCAAGATTTCAACTACAAATCTCCTTATGCTATGTCACCGGAAGAGAAAGAGCGTGCCGCAGAGCGTGCAAGACTGCGAGAGGAACAGCGGAAGGAAGAGGAGAAGAGACGGAGACAGGAAGAGGAGTACAATCAGCAGGAGTCTGAGGATGCCTTTCAGGCCTGGCTGCGACGGAAACGGGAGGAGGACAAACAGCGCAGGCATGAAGAGGAAGAGAGGAAGAAAAGGGAAGCGAAGGACGACAGGGTAGGTACCTTGCATGGGGCTGTGCGTCTCATTATTTTCATTTTTATTTCCGTTCTTTGTCTGTATGCTTCGCCATGATCGCATCTCCCATTGTTAGGTATTGTACTCATCCCATTTCACAGAACTGACTGCTACGGGTTTATTTCAGCTGTGACGGTAATTTACTGTTTGGACTCATACATTGTCTGTCACTTACCTAGCAGAGCTTCTCAACTTCCCGGCACTTTCATTTGTGTGTCTTACGGGCAAGAGGAAATGGGAACAAGTGAAGGTAATCCTGAAGGGAAAGGGGCTGTCACACCATTTACTTAGCAGCATGCATGTTCACTAGCTCAAAACAGGTCTGATCTTGACTAATCACTTGAAAATGGCCTGCCCTGTTCCAGTCGGACGATTCAGAGGTGACTATGTCATGTTTTATTCAATTTCTTTCTCATTCTTTAATTTCCTGTACTGTGCACCAATCATATCTGGGTGATCCTCACTATGGTCCACTACCGAATCTAGTTGCTGTTTGAGAGAAGTACATGTAGAATACTGCTACATTAACCTGAAGTATGCGTAGTCTAATGCATCAGAGACAGTCAACCAGCCTTGGACATTCCTTACACATCGGCTAGTGGTCAGGGCTTGTGTTAATGCACAAACTGTGCGTATTGACGCACAGAAATCACGAAATGACGCAGAAAAAAAATCACTGGAGGTTTTACTGACGCACAGATTTTAAAATTTTGGAGCAGGAGTGCGTCGCGTGATAATCAAATTTGATAGCATGATGCACAGCTTTCACAGTTTCAGTTTCAATCTTCAGCGATCGATCGTCAGAGCAGTCGCCACAGACACTCTGAAATGTACGGCGTTTATGTCTGTTAGAGTAGGCTGACCCTCAGATTTTTCTGCTGGAAGTCATGCTGACCCTCAGAAAAAATATCTACCACAAGCCCTGGTGGTGTGTATGTAGGGTAATGTGTTACTGCTGCAATGAGCCAGGTGATAAGTATATGTACATGACCAGCATGTCCACGCATACCACCTGTGGAAAATGCAGACTTCACTGAGGTTTCAAAACAGGTCTGCAAAAAACAGAAGAGTGGTGTGTTCCAATGGTCTAGTTTGAAAAGTGTGGTGCCACAAAATGCATGCACTAGTGTCTCGATCATGACAGAAATTTTCATGAGAAAACAAAAATCATTTGCCCCAGGCCCCCTCACTACCTCGTGAACACCTGAAGCTTTTTTTTTGTCACCATCAGTTCCATTTTCCTACTTTTTTTAATGAAATATTTTAGGTTCATGGTTGGTGTTTCATTTGTTCTCTAACAAATTAGAAGCATTGTGCTTTTGTTGGCATGAGGAATGTGACCTTGTTTTGTAACATTTAATGTTTAATAGTGCTTGAAGAAGCTATCTTTAGTTATGTTAATTGTTTGCCATCATTCACATGTTCATAAGTTCTCCTCACCACAGAGTTACTGCATCATCTGTAGTTGTTGTTGGTTGTTGTTGTTTGTATCAGAATTGTGAAAAAGTCAATTTATTCTCCACATTGATCACATTGTTAAAAAAAAAACTGCTGACTGGCGGGTGGGTAAGTGGGTGTTTAGGGGATTAACATCCTTTTCCACAACATAAGGGTGATATTAAAGATAGGGCAACAAGGGAAAATACAGCAAAAAACTTTCGCCTCCCAGCCGGGATTAAACTCATGACCTGAGTATTGAAAGTCCAGCACTCTACTGCTTGACCGTCCCAGCTAACCTCTACCAGCTGGAAAAAGGTCTTAACAAAAAGGTCTCAAGTACCATAGATTTGATAAGCGCATAGGCCTTTATTTTAATGACAGTAGAATTGTTTCTGGTAGCAACTCGGTATGGGTGTGTTCATAATTTATTCTGGTGGTGTTTTGTTTTGTTTTTTCATTCACAAAGGGTACTGTGTGAGTAAAAGTAGTTACCCCAACTCTAAGCAGATTAAGTGGTTTTTTGTTCAGTGAGATCGATTTATTGAAAGAGGTCTATAGGTACTGCTATGTGTGTATGTGTGCGTTCACACTACTGACATGTTCACACTACTGATGATAATAATAATAGCAGTTTTATTTTATTTTGGTTCCCAACTGATCGCCGGAAAACCCAATAACTACCATCACTAGTGTGACAGGGAAAAAAAAATTCAAGGAAGTGCCACCCATGTCATACCTTTTCTACACAAGCAGTATACGTATTCTTGCTTATTTTAGGCACAGTTGTCAGATTAGAGCGTTTAGGCTCTGACCTTACACATAGGCCATGGTAGTGTGTACATCATACATGTACATACACTCATGTAATATTCCAAGTTAAGCTTTGATTTTGCATGAATATGCCTTTGTGTTTAGTCTGCATGTAGAGGACTGTTCCCGTAATTGTAAACTGTGTGTTTAGTCTCAGTGTTGGCTTAACAATGACAGTTTTGATGAATCGTTTCTGTGCAGTCAAGTTTTTATTTGTTAAATATTCACTTGAGAACCGTGTGCTTGTTAAGAGATTTCAGTCATAACCATTTTGTTATCCTTACTGGATACTTTGTGTGCAAGAGGTGTGAGGGGACCTGTAACAGTCAGCTTGCCACAACAACTTTTCACTAACACTGCCTGCGTGTTGCATGTCACCGATGACACTGTGTGCTTTGCTTTCTCTCTCACCTACACGCCTCAGAAAAAGCAGGCTGCCGCAGAGGGGTACCCTTTCGTTCCTTATTTGGAACCCTTCGAGCCAATCGTCAGGTTGCAGGTATCTCTACTGGCGTGCTCAGTCGCACGGCTAAAAAGCTTGGATTGAAATTTTATTTTGCAGCTGCTTCGTAATTCTGCTACCCTCATTTTATTTAAACAGCTTTTTTTTTCCCTGTATCATTTTTTTTTTCTTTTTGAAGGCTGCAAATATGGTTTTGTTCCATAGGCATTGGGTTACACATTTTCAGTTGATCATTTTGCTTCGTTTAATTGTCCCTTCATTTTTTTCAGTTTTCCTATAAACTTATCAACCTCAATTCGTTCTGAGAGAACTGAGGACGAATAATTACAAACCTGTGACAACTGTTCAAAACAATGGATGAAAAAAAAGGATACGAGAAAATTGTATGCCCTGGTATTCAGCTGGGACATAAACAGTTCATATTTTATCAAAATTCTTGCCGTGAATTTTCTTTAAACAAAAATTAAGAACCAAAAAAAGAACAAAAACACACACAAAACAAGGAGGAAAATAATTAACGCCTGGATAAATTCATGCATTCGCAAATTATGCTGCTGGGATTTTATATCAATTTTTCTATCTGCTTTACCCGTGTGATGTGTAATTGTTTGCTTCTCAGAGTTTTTATCTAGAAGTGTTTCTGTGTGCTATTTGTGTGCCCCAGTACGTTTTTAGAGGGTGTGCTGAATTGGCTTTTTTTGAAATACCTGTCTTTTAACATGATACAATCAGTGGAATGTTTACAATGTTGTTCCATCCGCTGAATCTTTTAATAACTGTACTTTCAGTGTAGTTTTGCATTCAAACTCTTTCAGTGTAGTTTTGCATGTGAATTCTTCTTGTAGCTATATTGAAGGAACAGTAAAAACTTACATATACATGTGTATAGAAAAGGGAAAAGGCGTCGATAAAGCCAAAAACTTGGGCTCAGTCAGGTCAGTTTCAAAGTAGGGGGAAGGAAGTAAACCTGAGAGGGCTACCGAGATCTAGGAGATGTACATGTATATAAGTATATATAATTATATGTAATGAATATTCCATTAAAAGTTCAGCATACATGTACTTTTACTCTGATCCATGAAAACATGTATAGCTGATATCAGACGAAAGAATGGTTGCAAGTACTAATTGTACATTGAGCTATTGCACTAACAGTTGTATGTTGCTAACAGCATGAAAAGTAATTTTGAAAATACTAAAGTGTTCCAGTTACACACATATTTGTATGCTCAGAGTTGCAGTTAGTTGGTGTTGGACATGCTGTGTGTGCTTTGCAGAATTTGGAAGAAATCCATATTCTCTCCTTTTGGGGGGGGGGGGGGGGGGGGGGGGTATTTCTTAGTTTGATTCATAAACACTGCACTTAGCAGTTCGCTTTAAAGTAAACAATAGTTCACAAGACTGGTTATAAAAGTGAAATTTGGCAGCTGGGGCATATTGTCTGGTTTTATGGAACTTTATGCTTGTCCTTTATACTCACTCGTTTATTCGTACATGTATATTCATTGGGATAGAAATGTTCATTTTTACTACTACCCTGTAACACCATTGCATGCACTCACTACCCTTGGAAGCTGCTGTCCAATATGCCTAATTTGCATGTGATCATATTTCCCTTACTTGCAGACAAGCCTGCATGAAGAATTTCCATTCGTTATGGTAAACTGCTTTCTGTGTATAACTGCTCCTTTTGTGTTTCACGATTGAAATTGCTTAGGCTGAGTTTGGTGTTAATTTAAGTTAGATTTTTTTCCCAGTGGTACATCAGGGGTTAGTATCTGTGGGAACTGTAATAATGAGACAAAATGTCCTGGCTGATTGTGAAAGTATAGGACATTTGTCCTGAATATTGTCCACTGTGGTGCAGAAATGATAGGACAGATGTCCGTCATGATAAGAAAGGAATCAGATATTTCAAGAACAAATCCAACCTTGATATGAAGCCCTGGTACATGTAATGATCTTTGACATATAAATCTAAATTAATGCCCTAATCCTATTCACTAGCAGCTCAAAAAGGGATAGTTACTTGCAAAAATACACACCGGATATACCAAAAAATTGTGCATGCATCTGGTGCCACACTTTTTCTCATTCTCTAGAAGTTCATGTTTTGGGTTTTTTTGGGGTTTTTTTTAATGTTTTCCATATGTATGTTATACAAATGGCATTTGTCATTTCATTTTCAAATAACAACACAGGTTTGGGTGGGTTTTTTTTTTCTTTCTTTCTTTCATTACAAAAATATTCTTACTAAAGAAAAACAAAAACATGCTCAGTGCATGCAGTACGGATGAAGTGCTGATGTGTAGTGATTTATTGCAATTATCATTGACATCAGTATTTTCCGTGTCACTAGGATGCGTCGCTAGGTGCTTGGTGGGTTTGTTTTGCTCGAATGCGGAAGGAAAATTCTGGACCCAGGCTTGAATAGTACATGTATTGTGTCACTGTGTGGGATGCTTTTGGACTGCCAATGTAGTCCATTTGGCAAGGGCAAAATGAAGGCATGAGAGAAACTGTTAGAAACATTTCATGTTAAATACAACCAAAGATGACACAATCTTGCCTCAAATGATGTGTAAATCATGAATCAGTTGCTGGCAGAATGTTGTTGTAAATGGTCTTCCCTGGTAAATAAAACTGCATTTTTACCATTTTAGGAAAATTGTCTCCCCTGATATACAGCACTACTGCATTTTACCATTTTGAGAAACATTGTCTCCCTTGATGCACAGAACATTTGTGGGTTTTGTTGTTGTTGCCATTTTAGGAGCAGTTTTGCTGAATCTTGTGCTGTGGACTTGATGATGTTTTAGTGGTACATGTCGTGTAATAGCTGAAATAGATTAGCCACATAAGAAATATCCCCCTCATTTCAAGTTTTAGTTTGAAATACAGTATGCTGTGAATGAGGCGCTGTCTTCCTTACTGCAAACTGGCTGTTTTTCTGGCAGAATTTATAACTGTGTGCAACTACACTGTACTGCTACAGTGTAGTTGCACACAATTCTTATAAATTCTGTCGATTCCTGCAGGCACTTCGGTGCTAGTAGTAATTTATAGTCCTATGCAGGGAACTGGCCCCTCAGAAAACTGCATCATATAGGACAGAATACACTGAAATCCACAACAATAAATAAATCAACAAATAGACGTTATCATGGTGCTGATCCAGGTCATTTTCAGCCTTTGACGGTCAGTCATTACTCAGATTTAGCAGGCCAGAATTCTGAGAGCAAAAAAACAGAAACAACAGAACACACACACACACACACACACACACACACACACACACACACACACACACACACACACACACACTTATATCCCCCCATGTTGTGCTTGTGTTTCAGGCAAAAGAGAATGAGGAGGCTTACAAAGGTTGGCTGAAAACGAAACAGTCTCAGGTCCAGCGTGAAAAACTGCTGAAAAAACGAGAGGAGCAGGAGATGAAGGATGGCTACTACGTGCGCTCCCGTGAGGAGTGTGATAAAGCATATAAAGAGTAAGTAGCACTGCACATTATAGAGTGAAGGTGCTTGGTGCTTGAAGGAAATTTGAGTTGGCTTGTAAATGTAGCATCTCTGGTACACTGTTGTACGCTGTTGGGCTTGCCTGTTGATGCTGTGTAGTGCAAAGACAGGTCTTGTTTTTTTGTTTTTTTTAAAGACTCTATACATAGATCACTGTATGCTTCACACCCATAGTTAAATTAAAGTGTTATCTTCTTCGTGTCTTTGTGGGGAAGTTGGATGACTGAACTGGTTGAGATCAGACAGACGAGGGTTTAAATTCTGAGAGGGTCAGATTCAGTCAACCTCAGGGAGCCATATTTTATCACTCTCAGTACCTGCACAGGCATGTATCTGTATTTTTGTTTGATTCACTCACAGATGGCTGAAGCAAAAGTATGCTGAGATTCGGAGGCAGCGTGCGGCAGAAAGACAGCGAGTCAAAGCGTTCCGTTCTCAGGCGCGTCGAACGCGGAAACAGCAGATGATGGCACGCGCTCTTCGCCAGTCACAAGCCTTCCGATACGTTGATTATTATGGATACAGATTTTAATGTTTTATGGAAATGTAGTTTTTATGGACATGTTTTGAATTTAATTCTGTATTTTCATTGGTACTGCAGGGCCTCACATCCACGTCTGATACCGATCATAGACCAATTCATTTTTTAAATGTCCAACCATTTTCTAACCAAGGCAGACACATGTCCTATCATTCTTGCGTCATTTCTTTTTATTCAGAACAAATGTCCTATATTTTTTCAGTCAGTCAGGAAATATGTCCTTTAACTGGTCCCACGGATATGAAGCCCTGGTACTGATTTGATAGTCTACTAACTCCAACTTCAACAGAATGCATTGAAAAAGTCACCCCTTTTGCCATTTCGTGTGGCATCTCTTGTGTTGTTGTGCATTATGGAGTGCTTGGACTGTGTGAAAAAGAAAATATTTACTAATAAAACTCAAATGTTGTGGCACAGACGTGTTGATATCATGAATAGCGTGTGACCACAGTTAGGGATCCAAAATGAACAGAACGAAAAGGGCTGTTCCAAAACTTTACAATACATGTGTGTCATTACATTACATGCCAGGCAAAGTTAGGGAATGTTAAAGTTTGGTGGACACATGTTGGTCCACTAAATGCAGTGTGCCACACTTTAAAGTACACTGTACACGGCTGGTACATGGACCACTGTTCCCAACTATGGAACTTGATTCATTGCAACATTCTGTGTGTTGACAGCTGCGACTTTATTTTTCAGTGTTACTATATGAAGGGTATCATCTGGTGGACAAGTCAAATTTCCCTTGTCATTGTGTAGTGTAAAACCCAGAAGAAATGATGTTCACATGGGTCTGCTTATCAGGACCATGCGGTCGTTCCAAGCACATGTCCCCACAGTCTTTTTTAACTTGTGTCTGTCTTGAGAAGCACACCGGTATGCAGATCCATGTTGTTTTGCTTTGGATCAGCAGCTTGCTGAAGTAGACTTCTGTGATAGCTGCTGACATATGCTTTTAGCTGTTGTGTTTCCAAGTTGTTACTGAAAAGACGGGTTTATCACAGCCGTTAGGAGCTAGTTGACTCTGCATTTTTTAAATTTTTTTTTTACTGTTTTACCATCATTGCCAGCAGTTATTTTCTGTTGTCTTCATTTCAGCTGTGCCATTTGTTGTTATGGGTTGCACTTGGATTAAAGCGTATGTCCGTCAGCTGTCAGAGTCATGTATGATCCCATGTTCTGAGTCACACAAAACATTACCATGCAAATCATCAGACTGTTTTGTTTGAAATCACAGGGCTAATACTTGCCAGCCAGTCAGTAGCTGCTTCGGGGTCTGGTGTACATACTGTAGATGCAAACTTAGCCAGTTTTGAAATTTGATTGGGTATGTTTTTGATGATGTTGGCAAACCTCGCAAATACGATGATAGTCGTACAGCACATGTAGGGTTTTGCATGGACACTGACAAAATGCTGTCATTCCTATCTCACAACTGCCTATACATACTATAGCCATGATATATTTAGTCAGTCGTGTGTGTTGTGCCAAAGAATCATGACTGAATGGTTTGTTTGGGAAACATTTGAGAAAGGAAGAAAAAAAAAAAGCAGGTCTACCTCCTCTTTGTTTGAATGTACTATGATTGTACATGTATGTTGTTAATTGCATTATAAAACAAAATAAATTACACATGTACCATCGCTACAGAGCTCCATCTCTGGAAAGATACCATTATAGTAGTTCATTTTTTTTTTAACAAACAAAATAAGTTCTTGAAACAGTACACTCAAAATTAGAATCTTCAAATAGTGACAGTTAAGCTGCATCTCTGTAGGTGTTCACTTGGGCTGCGGTATGAATCTGAAAGGTTTAACATAAAGACAGCCTTTCATGGGTAATGGGGGTTTGCTGTCATTTGCTTGGAAATTGCAGGAAAAGATTGCATAGAATTACCTCTTACGGTATGATCCAGAGAGAGGCAGCCACGTTGAAATGGGACTTTTATTCATTTTAATGTTTTGAATACTGTTTTCAGCACCTCCATTACTGGCACATGTGCTAGACAAGCAAGAACTTGGAACGAGATAAACCATGATAAACATTTGTGAGAAAGTTGTGTAAACATGCAAAGGAGTTTATTCAGTACAGCAGTGTTGTGCTTCTGGCTGCAAAGACTATAGGAAGTAAAAACACACACACACACACACACACACACACACACACAAAACAAATAATAAGTATTGTATGTTTGTTTCTGCTATAGCTGCTCTGATTTACGAATTTGCTGAAGCTATGGCACTACATGTACTTACCATTCCATTGGTGTGATTTTACTGATTTTTGTTTTTGCATTTCAGAGTTTCTGTTGATTTCTTTGTTTTCTTAAAATCTGCTGCTTGTTCAGAATATATAGGAACATACATGTGTTTCCGATAGCCATGACCCTATATGCTATTTGGGGTCAATTTTTTCCAAATGTAACATTTTGTCTGTATACATCTCCTGAGTGTATGTAACTGCAAGGAGTGTGAAGTACATTACAAAACATAAAGAAAGACCAAAAAAAAAAATTAATGTTGCATGCATTGCAGTGTATACCATCAATATTATTATTTTCATGCAGTGAGCTAGATTATGCATTTATACCATATTAAACATGGTGATGTTAACATTTAAAGCCTGTGATACATGTACATGTACTTTAAAGCTGAATTTTTTTTCCGTCCATTTTTCTACTGAATACTTGTTCTCCCCAAGGATGTAAGAGACACTCTATGTCTCTGTCCTCTCAGAGACATAATTATTTGAATGTATTCCTGAGTATGAATGTGTGTAAGCAGTCTTTTCTGTGATCTGTGAAAATGAGAGGATGATATTACATTTTAATGTGCTGATCCGAATGAATGCAAAGTAACTATGTGGTTTTGCATTATGTAGTACAGTATCACTGGCTTGTACACATTTTGGTTTAGTTTCCTGAATTGTACATCAACATTTGCAGATAACATCAGATGCACCCAGTCATGCATATATATACGTTGAAGTTGAGTTAATTAAAAAAAAAAAAGGTTGGGGTTGACCAAAATACATTCATATCACTTACAATTACACAAGTATACTTGTAACCTGCCATATTTGAGTAGGCTATGACCAGAAAGTAGGGGGTTGTAAGGATATGGTTCACGAACTTGATGTCCTCCTGCACAAGAAGACTCAAGCATAGACCAAACAGCAGCAACACCTGTCAAGTGCTAGTACCAGTGGATAGTGACTATTATGTACATCATTGTGGTGGGGTTTATTTGTTTGTTTGTTTTTTTTAGACGATCTTTGTTAACTTAAACAACGAAATTGTACTCCCCTGCAAAGTAATGTTTGCCGCTGTAGTGAAGCTGTGTACAGAGTTTTAAATGTGTCTTGTATTCTGTGTGTTGATAAGTAGCACCAACTTTAAAGCAAGGGTTTTTTAACCTGTGGTTTTAGCATCATCACAGCCAGATATTGAGTGATTGAGGTGTGTTGTGTACTGAAAAGTGGAATGGTCATATATGTATAGTGTGTGAGAATTGGTGTACATGCATATGTATTATCCATACAGGGTTGCACATTTTCCACAGCTTCTATAGGACAAAGTGTCCTGGAAATAGCAAAGTGATAGGACACAGTGTCCTGGCCACTTAGTGGGAATAAAAATTTTAATTCAATTCAATTCAATTCAATATAACTTTATTGTCTGTCGATGGCAGAAAATTTTCTTCTGGCTCACACACACACACACACACACACACACACACACACACACACACACACACACACACATTAATTTATCTAGACATATAAATCCATACATATTAAACACAGATCCTAAAGTAATGTGTGATGTCCAAGTCTAATACTATGCAACTAAACTAAGAAATCTAAACTAAAAGATGGCAAGGGCATAGCGGACATGACACAGCTGAGTAGTAAGCCCAGTTTTGAAAATCTCAACAAATAAAATCTATACATTCTGGGGACGGGTAGTAAACACAGTCATGAGTTTAAAATAGATACATTAATAGGACAAATGTCCGCTTGAGGTGGGAAAAATAGGACATTTGAAATTTTTTATAGGTCAATGTCCTGGGACCGACTTAAATGTGCAACCCCATACCACCATTTTTCTTCCACAGTCTCTGACTATTCATTTCAACAATTCTCATTTTGACACAGATGCTGCAGCTCATGGCTCAGAGTATCTGGGATAAAGTGCGGAAAGAAAATGGCAGTAATTATTGGAGTTCAGTCAAGCCCACCAATCAGTGCATATTTTTGGTAAGAAAATAATGAAGATGGGCACTTTGAAAGTACCAATCACTTAGTCTATTTCTGTCTTTTTCTGTGACGACACAGCCCCTCCCCCCCCCTCCCCCAAACAACAGCTGTCTTTGACAAGTTCCCCTTGGTGACTCAGCAGGTCCTTAGCACTGGACTCAGTAAGAATTTTGAAACTTAAAATTGCCCTTGAGATCGTCCATAATCCAAGGCATCTGCCAACATGTACGGACAGTCTCTATTTCCAGGATTGCTGTAGCTGTTCTAGTACATGTATATCCTACTTCAAGTCACTTCCAGTTAATTAATTTGTCTGTTGCAGATTGTGATAAAACATGTTTCTGTTGTTGTACACAGAATGTACTAAAGAAACGTTTTTATTAACTTTTTGGACTTGGTCATTTTTTGCACTCTGTGTGTGTGTGTGTGTGTGAAGTTTTGTGTTGTTTTCTTCTGTATGTATAACTATTTGTACATTACATTACTTCAGACACCACTGCATGAGAAAATGGCAGAGGTACACTCCAAATGGGAGAGGCTTTGGAATGGAACGCAATCATGCATGCACAGAAGAAAAAGATAGGTGGCACTCTACTATGACCATATGCACTCTCCTCGGGTGGAGCAAGCTAAATTTCCCAGCAATGAGACAAGAAAGAGAGAGAAATAAATAGAAAAAAAAATAAATTCCAAAAGTTCAATTTTGGGACTACACTGTAGTACTAATCTGTATTGCTAAACATTGCTGAAAACAAGGGAATTTGTCCCAGTGGTTAAAGCATCTGGTCTGCAGACCTAGAGGTACAGGGTTCAACTCCTCTACCAGGTAAGAATTTGTCTGGGGACTTTTCTTAACCAGATTCATGAGCAGACGCATTTGTCTTGCCAGAGACATACATTACACTCTGTTGTGTATGTCTCTGGTCTTGCGTTCATGTGCACGCACATGCATAAAAGAAAATCAAGCATGTATGTTACTACATGTAATTATACCATTCCAAATGGGAGAGGCCGAACACAAATACAGATCATTACCACCAGTACCACATGTAAATACATGTACCAGCATGGTAAATGGTCGCTTTACTCTGCCATGAAAAACTTGCATAAATAAATGAGAATAAGGATCTTACTGACTGTAGCACAGCCCTAATTGCGTCAAGTGTGGTAAGAATTCCACTAAATATAGTACAGAATTTTTGCCCCTTTTTAAATTTGTATGCAGATTAAAAAATGTCAATCTGGAGCTGTTTGTTGGCTATGTAAATAAGTTTCATGCCAGGTAATGGTAAAAACAGGGGAAAATGTATTCATGCAAGGCTGGCACAAGAGCTAGCAGCCGACAGAGGAATGAGGGGGTAGGTGGTCGCTGACAGCATTGCCAAAAAATGGAATATTGGAATTTGTGTAAATTTACCCTACACATGAGTCTTTTCAATTTCAATTCTTTATTGTTTAGGCCATCGGCCCGTCACAAAGCAGATAATTTTACTGACGTACATGTACCGTGAAGTTACTATTACTAAATGAGTCTTTGGCTGCTAGATTTTTTTTATTTTTTTTATTTATTTATTTATTTTTTTTTTTGGGGGGGGGGGGATTTTCAAGCATTTTTAGAGTGTAATGCGCAGCCGGTTGTGTTTAACAGCGTTTTCTTTGAAATCCTATCAGTGTTGCGTAGCCCAACTACCAGGGGTCATATTCTGAACGCTCTCGTTCCCCTGTCCTGTTCAAAAACCTAAAATGAGTTGACACTGACCGGTGGGTGTTGGTGGGGGGGTTCTTGCTTGATTTATGTAAAATGTAAACATAATCCATTCTCAAGACTCCCGAACAACAAGATGCAGGAAGTAAGGGCATACCTATAATTATACAGCGCTGTGTCTGTGTCAGTAGCTATTAATTTTGTCCAATAGGCTACTTTGTTCCACGAAGTCCTGGTGGCCTCTAAAATTAACTTGCGTCTTTTCACCCAAATTGAAAAGTATGAATGGATGGTGCGAAATAATTATGTTTATAAAATGAATGAATTAATTAAAAAAAAGCATGCATGATTGATACAAATGACCATGTCACCAAAAATAAGTGCTTGATTTATATTATGTTGTTTTTGTTGTTGTTTCTTATTAGTCATAATCCCTGAGTTATTCCTGGAACACATGGATACTGATGTGGTGTAAGACTCTGTAGCACCTAGCTGCCACGTATTATTAATCTGATGTGTTAGTCACTTAGGCCGGGTCATGCACATAATAAACCAAAACAATTTCCTAATCTTTTATGCATATGGAATAAATTCAGTTGGTGTTTATGTTTGTAAGATTTAAATGCCTGGGCACGAACTTTGTTGATATTTAGGGTTAGTAAGGACGAATCTTCAGGAGTGAATATGTAGATGGCTTTAGCGGACAAGTTATGGCTGGAAGAGATGGCTATTTTAACTGTAACTTGAATTTCTGCTGAATGCTACTCAATCCAGACAGACTGAAAGGTTTTTCACATTTGATTCACACTTGGCTGTGATGGTCAATTTACAAAAACAGGCCCAGCTGACTTAGCCAGAGGAAACCGTGTCATTCTGCACTCACCGCACGGTTGCAAGACCAGCAGAATACGTACCGTGTAGCCATCAGCTGCCTGTTGAGCCATCTGGCATCCCAGACTTTTTTTTCTGTAGTTTTCAGGGGGAGTAGGGTGGGGGGCAGTTCCCAGCCATGACCGTAGACCAGGACCAGGATACATCAACATGAAGGACGCAGGCATTGTTTTGAAGGTTTGCCACTGGTCGATTACTAACGCGGTAGCAAAGCATCCAAGCATGGGGTTGCTTGTATTTGGGTAAAAAGACGTTTCTTAATATACTTAGGGGATTTCCGGAGGGTAATTCCCCTTGACAACATATGGAAGTGGGGCAGGTACTGTTCTTTATTTGAAATGCTAGTCGACAAAGCGGTTTCGCACGTCTGTCGTTAGTACTGCCAGATTAAATATTTATTTGCCAGTTTGAAAACCTATTCCTTCTGTGTTTTTCTGTAGCTTAAATTATTTGATATTCATTCAAATTCCGTGTTTGCACCATGGCAGCCATTTTCATCGCCATCGGGTGTTGTCACTCTTTCCAATGGCTTCGGTTTTTGTAATCAGCCAGTGAACTGCGCAGTACGAACATATATTTTACCTGAAGACGGGAATGTGGCGTTCCGTACATGTACAATACCATTTCGAGGGGACAGTTTTAAACCTAAACTTGATGTTTGCGGTGCCTGTCTCGCCCTCGTGTATACACACGCACATCAAGTGCGCACGTTAAAAATCTCCCCCCCCCCTCCCCCCCCCCCTTTCCCACGTTACCTTCACTGTCAGACGTTTTCACTGTGACCACACACGTTCTCAAAGAAAAAGCTCGTAAACGGCACGGAACAGATTTACAGTCAAACACAGTTTAATCACTTTCTGTTTCCTGTTAGAGCAAACAGTTGCGTACTGGAATTTCCCCGGTAATTTCAGAGAAACGGAAACCAAAACAGCGTGACTTATTTCAAGGCAGTAGTTTCCTGCAAAATGTCCCCATCTAACTACAGTTACCAGTGTTTACTTGCAATCATATAAAGACTCGAGACTGTGCAGGGTAAGGAATGACATTCCGAGGCGTTTTTTCAGAGTGATTAGCATGTTATACAAAACATAAATTCTGTGGAATATTTAACTATCAAAATCAAACTTTATATAACTATAAACAGGTAAGTGTGAGTGTGTGGTACTAATTTTGAGTTTAGGTGTAAGATATTACGATCGATCATGTCCGCTGTTTAATGGTTCAGTTGTTTTGACTTTGATGTACTGCGTCAAATATTGTAAAGAGTGCAGAATTCTTGAACATTCACACTGTTTTCTCTGACTCTTAATATTTTGCTTTTGAGACTGGTGTGTCTGTATTACACGTATATATATATGAAGAATGAGTTAACAGTATATATACTTAGGTAGGTAGGTTATTCACCTCAAAGCAGTGTTCCGTACAGCTTTCAAAACTGAGGGTCACTTTGACCCTCTCTGTCAACTGCAGAGGGTCATTAAATTGTAAAATCAGTGAAGTACTGCCTCAAAATCTATACGCCAGATTCTGAAGTCTCTGTGTAAATGACACACACAGGGGTGCCAGTTTTCCGGCTGTGGCCGGAATTCCGGCCTGGGAAAATCAGAACGTGCCGAGTTCCGGCTTACAGGGGTGCCAGTTTTCCGGCTATGGCCGGAATTCCGGCCTGGGAAAATTCAGAACGTGCCGAGTTCCGGCTTAGCAATGGCTTGCAACGTTTGTTCCGGTTTGGTTTGATTGTCATCCGGCATGTTCCATCTTTATGGCTGTCACTCTTTCTGCTTTTTGAACCGGCTGTGAAGTGCTTTCCTGCTTTTTAAAAGGTTTTCCTGCTTTTCCGGCCCAAAAATCGCGAGTCTGTGTCTATCGCTGGCACTGCGGTAAGCTGTCTTTGCGGGCACAAGCCTGGCTGCTCCTCTGATTGGTCCAAAATGGGAATGCGGGTTGTATTACCCCTGCTTTTCACTTTGGGCAACGTCCTTCCTTTCAATGGGTACCTGGTTGGTAAAGGTTTTCGTCTGCGCAACATCTGAAACTCCCCCCCTCCCGCTTTTCACTTAGTTCCGTCAACGTCCTTCCTATCACTGGCTCCCTGGTTGGTGGTAAAAGGTTTTCGTCTGCACTCAGCATCCGAACGCCCCCCAACCCCCCCCCCCCCCACCCCCCCTTCCTATCACTGGCTCCCTGGTTGGTGGTAAAAGGTTTTCGTCTGCACTCAGCATCCGAACAACGCCCCCCCCCCCCCCCCCCCCCCCCCTCTTTTCACTTTCCTTCCTTTCCTGGCTCTGGAGTCTGCCTTTCCGGCCATTCAGATTTTGAGGGTCAGTTTTCCGGCTTTTTGTCATTTTTTGTCACTCGGAAAGTGGCACCCCTGCACACATATGTGCATAATTAGGAACACTGCCTCAAAGGGGTTAAGTTTTAACCTTGTATTTGAAAACGCCACATGAAAAGGTTTCAGGCTGTATTGTGTAGAGTTGTCTTTGATTTAGTCGGTTTGATTTAGGCTGATTACAAAAACTGTTAGGGGCTTTAATCAGTTGAAAAGATGACTGCATGCCTTGAAGAAGTCAGTGTGATTTTTTTCTGTGTGGAAAAGGCCAGACATGGCTGCTCAAGTGCTTTTTTAAAATTTTATTCACAGAGTGAATTTTTTTTCTCTCACCCTCTCCCTTCCTCTACCCCAACCCCAGTGGCGCAAATGCTGAATCATGCAGCATGACATTTCTCATATTATGACTGGACTGACTGAAATTGGTATGCGTTGCAATGTGACACCCAACAACAGCCCTTTAGAAATCCTTTAATCGCTGTTTGCTGAATAGAAATGTTAGTCAACTTTTATCTGATGTTACATTTTTCTACATTTTCTATTACTGAATACCAGAGACAGTTGACAAAGTTAAATAGCACCTATCCCTGAAGCTTTACCACCACAAGCGAAAATCACTAAATGCATATTTACTTGTGTGTGTGTGTGTGTGTGTGTGTGTGTGTGTGTGTGTGTGTGTGTGTGTGTTGTTCATGTTGCTCCCATACTCAGAGTAGTGTATGGAGATACAGTATTTGTTATCTCACATAAATATTGAGTATCAGCTAACAAGGTGCGCCTCACAGCTGCGTAGATTCTAAGGTCAACATTGAGTGTTTGTGATACATGTACATGTACTGGCATGACCTAGAAAGCTAGCAGGAAGAAAACAACTATATCATATGCGCTATTCACTAATTCAGGGTGGTCCTACCCGTCTTACTGGCCCACTTATGAGCCCTTTGCTGGTCCCAACTGGTATTTTTATTTGAATGAGTCAGTCGCAGTTCACACCCACTGAAACAGTTTGACTGTGAACGAGCATTTCTCAGCACAGGGAGCTCATAAAAGTAATGGTACCAGTGATTGTTCATATTTCTTTCTTTCTTGTTTTTAAATTGTTTTCTGCCTCTTAGTCTCATTACCCTTTAGTTTTACTTTCTACTTCTAGTGAATTCTATGTGTGTGTGTGTGTGTGTGTGTGTGTGTGTGTGTGTGTGTGGTAAGAGAGAAAGCCACATACTTAAGCAGCAAAAGCAGTTTAATATTGCACAGCCTGGTTTAGTGTGGTCAGTGTGTTAAGTACTCACTTTTGTTTTTTCTGAGGAGGTTTATGAACTGCAAAATAGAATTTAGGAAGTAATGGGGAATTTTACAGTGGTGTTCCATGAACTTATTTTTTTCCCTAGTTATTTTGTACCATATCATGTTTGTTCCTGTAACTAATTATACACTTATCTGCCTTCGTTGAGGAAACTTTGTGTCTGTGTGTAACAGGTACTACTGATCTCTCAGCTTGAATCAAGAGACTCAGTGAGGAAAGTACAGCTTTACTATCAAGCCACCACGAGTCACGGCTTTAATGTCGAAGTTTCCGTCAGGGAGAGACATCGGGCCTGATGAGGATCGTCACATGAGACGTCCTGACCGGCAACAGTCCCGCAGTGTTGCAGGAAGACCCGTCGCCAACCCCACTGAGGATAGTGAGCAACGTGTCATTGCCAATGACCTTCACCATCCTGACTTAGAAGAAGATAATGCAGAACACATGCAGCCAAGGCCTTTTGGTCACATCCGAGGGCGGCCAGGGTACTGGTTTCACGAGCATGAGCCAGTAGACGCAAACCCAGCCTCTGAAGCTGAAATTTATGAATCAGTATTCCCCCAAAGACAGCATGTGCCCGTAACTGCTGAATATTACAAGTCTGAGGAAAATCGACTGCAGACGTTCGGAGACTGGCCTCGTACTGCACCTGTAAGGAAGGAGGACCTGGCAAGGAATGGGTTCATTTACACAGGGTCCAATGATAAGGTGAGTACTGATAAGCCATACAGTCCTCAGTGTTTTAGTGCACTATATTTAGAACTCTCTCTCTAATTTCTCAAGGTTCAAGTTCGTTCATATTTTTCTCGGTTATCATTGGAGAAAAAAAAAGGTGTTCCTCTTACTGTGTTTTTAGTTCTTAGAATTTTTATACAATGTGTATTTGTCGTATTTGAATTGATAACTTTCTCATTGTTTACATAAGCAATTGTGCTGTAATGTTCGCGAAATGTGCTGTAAACTGTGCAAGTGCTGGTCAGTCCACGCGCACGATTGTGTGTGTGTGTGTGTGTGTGTGTGTGTGTGTGTGTGTGTGTGTGTGTGTGTGTGCTGATAATGGTGATGATGATGCATTTTGTTTGTTTTTTAGTGTAGCAAGGACAGATAGTAAGAGAGACCTGTGCGTCTCTTATCTCATCTTTGAAAAATAAAGTTTTAGTCAGTCAATCTCTTTCTCTCGTTCTCTCTCTCTCTTTGGCTCTCTCTCTCTCTTTCTTTGGCTCTCTCTCCGTCTCTCTGTTTCAATTTGGTGCAAGCAGTTCTGTCACTCACCCTTTATATATGCTACTCCTCAGTTGAGATTTATCATAGGTAAAAGAAATCATGAGGTAAAAAACTTACTTTGTTTTGTTTGTGTGTTAGCTTGTCACAATATCAGTATATGGGCATTGTGATGCTGAACAGAGTGGAGTGGAAAGGTTTGGAAATGTTCACAAGCTGCAAGATAATGTTTTTTTTTTGTTTTGTTTTTTTTGGATAACGGTCACTCTGTGTGCTCCTGTCTCTAGGTGCGGTGCGTGTACTGCAACGGAGTTCTGCGACAGTGGGAACAGGGAGACGTCGTTGAACAGGAACACCAAAGGAACTACGCACAATGCCCTTTTGTGCGCGGTGATGATGTCGGCAACATTCCTTTCAGGCCGTCAGTGAATGGTCACCATTCGGAGCCAGCCGACATGTCTAGGTCCAGCAGCAGTGATTGTGGCCAAGAACGGAGTGGTTATGACATTGGTCCTGATGAGGATAGGTGCGGACTTAGACCAAATGCACCACCTCACCCCTCGTTGAATGGCTGGACACAAAGTTTCAACAACACTGCTCGTGGATCTGGTGTTGGCGGTGGAGACAATGTTGTAGGTCAGAGTGGTGGGGCTAGCGAACACAGAACTTACTCTTCACGGCCGCGTAATCCGGTCATGGCGGCCGAACCAGATCGTCTGGAGACATTTGAGTCCTGGCCAGCACAGATGAAACAAAGACCAGAGCAGCTTTCCCAGGCTGGGCTCTACTATATTGGTGAGCTTGATGATGCAAATCTATATTGCGGATCAGTTATTGATTTTAGAGGGGTGTGTGTGTGTGTGTGTGTGTGTGTGTGTGTGTTGTGTGTGTGTGTCTGAGAGAGAGAGCAGACCGCCGTGTCGTCCTTGGACACACCCACTAACTTGGCATACTGAAATTTATATTTCTGTTTAATTTTGTTGTCATCTGAAACTGATAAGAAGAATCACCCTGTGCTTTGTTAATTTGACTCTTGTTATCAGTGAAGGAAATTGTTTGTGTTAGTCTTAAGTATTTGGAGCAACAGCTCTGCAACACAGGGCCAACTTCAGCTGTACAAAAGATGCATTACATTGTGTATGATTCTGTACTTTCCAGGTGATAGCGACAAGACAAAGTGTTTCCACTGTGATGGTTTGCTGTACAACTGGGAGCCTGATGACGACCCGTTTGTCGAACATGCCCGCTGGTTCCCCCAGTGCCAGTACATTCGTCTCATCAAGGGCGACGACTTTGTCAGTAATGTGCAGAGTGGGAAAGTGCAAGACGAATCGGTGTTGCAGACACCAGCAGTGCTGGCTGTGCTGTCAGAGGGACACAGTGTTGAAAAGGTTCAACGGGCCATCAACGCTTTGAAAGAAAGGGAGGGTGAGTGTGCTTTGTGTACAGATTTAACATGCGCATTGTTTGGGCCCAAGTGGTATGCTCTAGTTGCTAAGTCTTTCCACAGGGAAGTCCTGGCTGACTGAAAAAGACTATGAAGAAAACAATGCAGGACAGTAGGACATATATTTATGTCCACCTTGGCTCGAAAATCATCTGACAGTTCCCAGAATGAATCAGCCTGTGACCAGTGTCTGATGTGGGTATGAAACCCTGTGGTTTGTCAGAAAGAGACCTGCTCTGTAGAAGATAATTGTTCTGATCAGCATCATCAAGTTCTTTCAGTAATTGCATTTTTTGGTTTTAAACCTATCAGTGTGAATTTAGGACTTTGGCAGGCAGACTATGGACTTGTGTTGAAAGACTCTGGTGATGTCAGCTGCAGCTTGTATCATAATGTGTATACTTGTGTTATGCTGTAAGAATAGGACATGATCTGTTCAGGCCTTTCTACTGAGTTGATATTGACTTAGTGCTGCTGTCTGCAGGTGCAAGTGTGGTGATCACAGCCACCAAACTTTTGGAAACTGTCATGGATTTGGACACACAATGGATGGATATGCATTCCCATGTTCCTGACAGTCTCGCAAGCTCTGCAGGTAGACTTATTTCTGGTTGTACAAGTGCCCCCTTACACATACTTTGTGGATCACTGAAACAAAACGTGTGTGTGTGTGTGTGTGTGTGTGTGAGAGAGAGAGAGAGCAAGCATGCTGCCTGTAAGCCCTACATGTGGAAGAAACTTCCATGCCTCCGGACACACTGCATCCATTTGACATCCACTGTCTGCAATCACTGTTGTCATCACTTGGATGAACAGCAGTGTGTGTGTGTGTGTGTGTGTGTGTGTGCATGCGCTCATGTATGTGTGCGCAAATATGTTCCTAGAACCCACATATGCTGCTCCAAGTCGTCCAAATAGCCATATGTTTCAACACACAGCTACATAATTATGCAATGTTAACTGTTATGGCCATTTGAGGATACATCTCACAATGATTACACAATAGTGAAAACAGAAAATTATTTGCCTTGGCACAGATGTGGAACAGCTGCAGAAGGAGAACGAAAGCCTGCGAGACAAACAGCTGTGCAAGATCTGCATGGAGCGAGACGTGGAGGTGATCTTCTACCCCTGTAAACACTTTGTGTGCTGTGCCATGTGCGGCACTGCTGTCAGTAGCTGTCCCATCTGCAGACAGCCCATTCAGAGTGTGGACAAGGTCTTCATGGCATAGGCTCAGCATTGTGTTTCCCAGGCAAGCTAGATAGACACTAGGACCCAGATGCTATCTCAGCCTGAGAGCATGGCGAGTTTAAGTAGAGCAAATGTGTTAAATGTTTACGCCTCATGCTTGGCACAGCTGGTCTCGTTGAACCTGTAGGCAGTCGACTTGCCTTTGAACCGTAAGCATAAGGTAAAATGTCAAGTGTAAATATAAATGATTAATTTATGTGTGTGTGTGTGTATGACAGTGCGCGTGCTTAAGTGGGATTTTTTTTTGTTCACAGTGTTAGGTTTGATAATAATCACAGTTTATCATTGATGGTGATTGAACAGTTTATGTTCACCTGTATATATAAAAAAAGAAGTGTGTAATCCTGTCTTTGTTCCATGTCGCTGTACATGTGGTCCCTAGTGTGTACATAATATTCACTTGCTTTTGACTGTGTCATTACATGCACTGTGATGCCACTAGGCCCACCAAGACACTGTTGAACATATTGCCATATTGAAAATCTGCTTTTTAAACAAGAAAAAAAAATTGGAAAAAAAGAGAGACAACAGCAACAACAGAGAACATTTATACAGATCACCGTGAAGTATGATCAGCCAGTTTGACTGCTGTGACTTACTCAGTTACTGTTTAACAGTTCTAAAAACAAAAGCTATAGAAATGGGTGAAACTTTTCTACCTCATTTCTAATTAGGAATTCATAGTTCTAGAAAAAAGATCCACCCCCCCCCCCCCCAAAAAAAACAAAAAAAAAAAACAACCAACAACAACAACAAAAAGTATTTTGTCCGCATATTTGACTTTCTCTAGTCATGCCATTCTATGAGGAAGAAGACATGCACGTGCTGCTGAAGCAGACAGAAACACAGGCGTAAAGACCGTTTACCTTTTCAGAAATGGTTGCTCACTTCAGGTGTCCGAGTCTACTCAAATACATGTACATACATGTATACAAATTTCCAGCAGTGTTGACATGTGGCAGAACAAGTGTAGTATTTTTATTTTCTTGTGCTGGCATCACATGCATTGTAGCACAGTGATATAACATGACAACATAAACAAGTAAGTGTGTTCAAGAAATCAAGTCCAAAAATTCATCCATATGATGGGTTTCATTTCTGGTCACTTGTACTATTATATATTATTTGGAACAAGGAGATATTTCCAGCATTTCAGTAACTGAGTAAATGAAACAAAAAGAAATGTTTTTCTAGAAGCCATGTGTAAAAACTGTGTTACACGGCATGCAGCAATGTTAATTTGGAAAAGGTTAGTTGAATTTGATCCTTGTACTTGTATATATGCCAGTGAAAGAGATTGTTGAATTTCTTGATTTTCATCATTAATTCTGTGTGGTGAAATGGTGGTGACCGGGACCGGTCCCCATAGTGTAGTGGTTAGCACTTTGGATCATGGACCGGGAGACCCGGGCCTTGTCCCGCAGTCCCAAACCACATGGACCTCCATCGCATCATCTTACCATCATCTCCATCATCATGCATAATTAAAAAAATTGTCCCGGCTTCTGAGTCCTCCGTGGGTTCCACCCATGACGTGGGAGGAACACCACTGGAGCTGGCAAAGAGTTGGTGCAGTAAAAAGAAAAAAAAAGAAGAAAAAAAAGAAAGAAATGGTTGCGACACCGACAACAAGGTATAAGTTGATGATATTTACTGCAGAACACCAGTAAATGCCTGTGCTTGTGAAAAGAAAATGTGCTGCATAGGAAGTTAAACCACCATCAAGAATCAAGAGATTCCACTACAAACTTCCAACCAACCAACCACAGTTTTCTTGGCAAGTTTCCTTTATACATGTATATTAAATACATTTTCAGTAGTGAATTGTTGAATACAGGCCAGCATCACATCTGTTGTCTTTCTAGGAGATTCTTCATACAATCCATTTATCACTTTTAGTAGAAGTGTGCACTGATCTTGTGTATCAATATTATAAATGTGATGCTGTTGTCTTTGCAGTGATTTCTTTAGATCCATGATGTATATACAGTATATATATATATATATATATATGAGTATGGTTGCAATTGTTTTTCTTTTCAAGAGGAAAACATTCATAAGTTTACTAATATGTATGAGACCTTTTGCCATACCCACACACCTGAAAGGCAACTTGCTGGCCATATCGATGTGCATGCACACATGGCTTACATAAAAATTTCCATACAATTCTTAGGTAAAGGCTTTGTTCATTAAACTAAATGTGTTGTGGAGGTTTTTGTGTGAATATTTCATTGACAAGATCAATCAATGTTTAGGGAGATAAGTGTATGAGCAGATCGATTACAAAAATGATCAACATAACACCCTAGCTGTTAATATTTCAACAAGCATGTTGCCCTCATCAGAGTTCTGTAAGTGACCATCGTCAAAAATAGACATACGCTAATACATTATGGTGAGGTAAAAAGGTTACTGTATGTTACTCCTCTTCCTCTCACACATTCATACACACACTATAGAGCAGTAGACAAGAGAAAGATCTATAGATGTTACAGTTCCGAGGAGTCTAAGCGTCGCTTCCAGAAAACACTCGCGCTCATTTTCGCTTTCACTTGTCCCCACCCAACCACACCCACACACAGCAGCAGCACACAGCAAAAAGATGTAAAATCCCAGTATCAACAACTGGAACACGCAATCCGTCAGGATAAATGTATGAGCATTCCAATACTATAGTATAGTGAGTGAGATGACTGTGAGAGCATTCAAATACTTAGATGTGAGTGATTTTCATCTGTAAGTTTGGCAAAAGTTAAACAACCTAGACATGTGTCTTTGCAAATGATTTTTACTGTAAAATAACAGTGTGTATACAATATATATATAATATTAATATTGAAGAAACATGTTTTGCTAAATGCGTCCCCCCCCCCCCCCCCCAAGCTTACATCTACTCTAGTTACTTTGAATATATGTATGTATTGCTCTTACATTGTACCCTTGTAGTAAATAGATTCAAGGTACGTGTATATGTACTTTATTAATCCCAGAGGGAAATTTATTTCACCGCCAGCTTAAAGATGTGACATAGCAAAGAAAAACACCCACAAAAAAAATGGCTGGTTAATTGTGGAATTGTGAAATTTGTGACTACTGTGGCTGTACGCAAACCATATTGAGTTTTCACTTAGTCTGAAATCACTGTCTTTATTTTCTTGAAAAATCATATTCAGAGCTTTATGTGTGTGTTTGAAAAATTTGATAGACACTTTTTTTTTGTTACTGTACCTAGGCAAACCAAGAAGTGAAGTTGTTAGTCTCTGCGACTTCATTTAGGCCAATTACCTGTTAAACTAAAGGCATATTATAGGGAACTTCTGTTTTCCCCTTTCCTTTGTACACAAGTGTAGTTGGTCATAGTCAGCCATTACTCTATTATATGAAATAAGTTAAAAGTCTATGAACATTATAGAGTACAGAATGATTATACATACATGTAAATGGCTGTTCTTTACAGTGCCCTTTAACTCTGGCATGGTGCTGGTGGATGGGTGGGTGTTTGAGGGTTTAACGTCATCAGAGACGGGGCAATGAGAAAAGACCAGCAGAAATATCTGGCCCCAACCGTGAATCAAACTCGTGCGACCTGAGCATTTAAAAGTCGAATGCTCCACCGCTCTACTGTCCCGGCTCCCCACTCTAGCATTGTGCAGTTGACAATATGTATACAGAGTTAAGAAGAGAATTCAGAAGAGTTTTTGCTTATTTTGGATACTGATTGTATCAGCAGTTGTTCTATACCTTCAGTAACAAAGGCTTCGGAGTACATGTACTTTGAAATGACCTGTGATTCAATAAAATACATCTTAAAAAATCAACGAAAGGACTTCACACACTTTTACACCAATGTGCTGAAATAGTCTAGCTCATTTCAGATCCACATTGTCTAGCGGCACACAGTCACTTTGTGAGGCATGCAGCTTTCACCACACACACACACGCACACACACACACGCACACACACACACACACACAAACCAGTGACAAAGTAAAATTTATTGCAACAGCAATGTGTACCTCAGAACATTCGATTTATGGCAGTTACAATGTCTAAGGGAATACTTATTATTTGACACAAATAACATCAGACGCCAATATGAACAGAATTTGACAGATGTCACATTCACATTTACTGCAAAAACGTTGGCCAGAATGTTGCTTCTATGAACCTATACCTCCTCTAAAAGGCCTTAATATCTCAGGCTTCGTAAAGTATTAAATACTTTACGAAGCCTGAGATACTATTACACTCCTCCCCCCCCCCCCCCCCACCCCTATCATCCCTTCCCACCTCTCTCTCCCCTTCCACATAATCTTTCTTCCACACACACATGCATGCACACACACACAGCTTGTTTTGTTAGATTAACATGGCGTTGAATTAATCCACGTGAGCACTTTTCCAAGTCCTCCTGGTCTGTAGTGGACTAAGATGACCCTGCAATAAAGTCAAGAAAAAGAGACTGTAAAATTACACCACCGAACAAATAATATTGTAGATGCATGCCACCCAGTAAATCAATTTAATATTCATTTCATTGTAGCAAATCTTGGGTGTTTTTTATTTTTTTTTTTTTCAATATACTCTACACCTCACTGAAGCAGCTCATGTCACTACAACTGTCTGTCTGAAAAACTGTGAAACAGTAGAAAGATCAAGTATTAAGCTAGTGCTTAGAACATAATTATATGAATGTGTGCTTTACAAATAAAATTAATAATAGCATTTTATCATTTTTAGGTACCAGGGTACTAACAGCTTATGACAGAAAAAAACATAGTTTTTATGCAGAACAAAATTTTAGCAAGTATTTCTGACTGAAACACTGGAACTGTTAGGACTGCATTACCAGGACCTTGAAACTGACATACGTTACATTGTGAACTAATCAACATCTGTAACGTTTCTTCCACAAAAATGCAAAGAACAGTACCACCCTGAATTATGACGGAATCAGACACTAATAACTGTTCAACTCAACATAGGGTGGGATGGTGTTGGGTGGAAGTGAAGCAAGAACAGAGGGTATAGGTAATGCCTTTACCAATCTAAATCTCAGAACATGGAGTAATGGTAACGCTTCTACAGGTCTAAAACTCAGAACACGGAGTAGCTGCAGTAACACTTCCACAAGTCTAAAACTCAGGAACAAACACAACGGTAAAACCTCTACAAGTCCAAAAACTTGGAATATGACACCATGGAAACCCTTTTACCAGTCCATAACTCAGAATATGGTATGACACAATGGTAATTTAACACCTCTCACAGTTCAAAACGGTGATAACACCTCAGTCCTCTATCAACCCAAGACTCAGAAAGTGTCATAATGGAAACACCTGCACCAGTCTACCACATAAACTAGGCACACCTTTGCCAACCCCAAACTGAAAAATATGTTTTGGCGTATTTCTTGCCAACACCTCTACTGGTCCAAAAACTGAGTAATACACAGGTAATACAAAAGGGTCCTCTAAACAGAGCCAGAACCAGCACCGAGACTCCACCTGTTCTACACTCTGAAGTAGAGGTCGGTAAGCACATCCTCAAACCCCCTTCCCCTGTACAGATGCACTCCATCACCAAGTTCAGAAATGGAAACGTAATCGCGCAAGCACGCTTACCCCTGGCTGTTTACACTCACTGATTACCAGCCATAATCGTCATGGTAATCATACATGTTTCTGTTTCCACTGACCTGATTGCTTGAGTATCGCCGCTCTATGACCTGCAGAAGGCAAGAGTAATGTTTAACGTTAATATGCAAACTAACTTTTTACCTTTTTGGAATTGTCAAAACCTATTAACAGATCTGGAATTCACCATTCTGTCTTCAGTCTCAATGGCAATGCATTACAGAAAATGTTTTGAGTAGCCATCCAGTGACAGATATGAGTACACTGTATGACAATTTTAATTTTGTATTTAACAAAACATAACCATCATTAAAATATAATTTAACACACAAAGGCTAAACAGATGGAAGCAATTTTTAATAAAAGTGAACAATTTTACACACCACTAGCATCTGAGCAAAGACTGTTTTTACAGCATGCTGATGACAAATTTGTAACTCTGCAAATCGAACGTTTGGTTATTATATGGTGTTGACAATTTCAACTACCATACAAACACGCTTTGGATCAACTCAACCACACCTTATCAAAAAATTTGGTGAGCTTCACAGCATTTGTAGACCCAGGTGCCAGGTACTTCACATTCATGCTGTCCTACAAAAAAGAATTCACAAGAAAATGCAACCTTTATTAACACTTTCCCTCGTGCAGCCTAAGAAGAAACACTTGCATCTATGTACTCAGGCGCTGCAAAGAGCTAGCAAAACGCACTCATCCATTTGTCAGAGGTGAGTAAAAACTAAAACCTTAACCAGCATGACTAGCAGGCTAGGTTATGACATTTCACCTGCCCAGTGCATTAAACTTTAAAGAAATGTTAAACAAACAAAAAAATCAAAATGCTAACATGTATTTAGGGGGGAAAAAATGCACTGCACCAGAGAGAGAGAGAAAAAAATCACCAAGTTAAGTTCATCAGCACCACACTCCTCCGCCACAGATGATGTTCGTGAGATGCTCTTCTCACGCAGGCTCTCTGCAGAGTCTGTTTTGGTGCCAATGACCAGAATTGGGATCTGGTTTCCTGCAAACGTCTCTGGGTCAAACTCATTCCTGCACACAGTATTCAGTTACGTGTATTTAATGTGTGTGTAACTCGTATGTGATGAGCATTGAACGTGCATGTAATGTGTATGTATATAATCCCACTCTGCTATTGTGAGGCACCTAGAGCTCCAGCAGGAGGTTGGGCACCAGACAAATCATTATTATAATTATTATTAAGATGTCATGGTCAAGCCATTCCATCTTGAATGAATTTGTTATTTGTCATATATATATATATATATATATATATATATATATATATATATATATATATATATATATATGTATTTATATATAATACATCTACCTGACAGCCTTATCATCTGACCAAGTTCTAAGACAAGCAAACCTTCATTGTAAAGCATGTTGCCAAACAACAATTTAGCACCACCCCAACCACCCCTGCCCCCCAAAAACAACCTAAACTAAACACACACACACACACACACACACACACAACTACCAAACACAAACAGCAAACATCCCCCCCCCCAAAAAAAAAACAAAAAAAAAAAATATCCCTACATATCCCCCAAAACAACAACAAACAAACAAAACAAATTAAACCAAACAAAAAACAAACAAAAATTAATAAAAATTTAAGAAAACCCAAACACAACTGCACAAAAAGCATGTACTCTTAGAAAAAGGAAAGAAAAGAGAGAGAAAAAAGATGAAAACTTGTGATCATAGTTAAGTCTGTAACAGACCCATTTTTCTTAGCGTCTGTGTCCTTGTTGAGAACCTCAGCCAGCCACTTGCGAAGATTCTGGTGAGACTTGCGGTTGGTCAAATCATGTACAAGGATGATTCCTGCAAAATCACATAAATCTCAATAACTTAATTGGCACTCTGCGTCTGTCTTTCAGAAGAAAATATGTGCTTCCGTTTGTTTTACCATAACCAAAACATTTCCCCCTAAATGACAAAACAGGGCTTCATGTCCAAGGGAACTACAATAATAATAATAATTTCTTCTATAGCGTGAAATCCCCACCATTGTGGGCTCTAAGCGCTTTACAAAGTGACATTAAGATTAACATTTATATAGATAATAAGTTATGAAGAACAAAGATATCAATACATATATATATACAACACATGTGAGAGAAACACACAGAGCGACAACCAGCACACACGCATGCACACAATATCATACATGCATGGGGAACTACAATAGGACAAATATCCTAGCTGACCGTAAAATACAGGAAATTGGTCCTGGATACTGTCCATTTTGGTGCAGAAAATGATAGAACACATATCCGCCTTGGTAAGAAAGTAATCAGATATTTTGAACATGGCTTAAAATTGTCCATGATCCAAATGGAGGAAAAGTGTGCAGCGTTTAGTGACAAAGTGGCAATAGCCACAAGCGCATGTCTGCTGCAATGCTAGGGGTGTACAGCCTACAGGGGGCATCAGCTTTGAAAACATGAGCTGCAACGATGCTGTCAAGACACTCAGGGAAGCAGACCAGAAACCTGGGTATGTCATGCATTGTTTAGTTCGACTGACAATTGTGTTTGGTAATGGGTATTTTGTATTGTACCCTTGACTGGCGCTTTCGGAACTGTGGTGGTGTTTGCTGTACTGTCCACAGCACTTGTCGAACATGAAGGATGAAAAAGGAAACGGTAATGACTGCAAAGTGGTTACAAGTTAAGTAAATAAAAGCGACATAAAAAGGACAGAAACCACTTAACTTTCACAAAGAACGGCACGGGTCAACGTTTTGGCTTTCACCTTCCTCAGGACACGGGGGGGGGGGGGGGGGGGAATGAAATGAAATGAAATGAAACGGTGGGCAAGAAAAGGACCAGCAAACAATAGTAAAAATATCACAACACCCATCCTTTGGTGACAGAAGATCATGGACTCATGGACTGTGTGTGAAAAAAAAAGGATGAGTTTCATTGTCCGGCAACTGTTCAGTAGTAGTAGTCTCGCTTTCTTTGATGACATCGCTCGCACCTGATCACGTTTTGGGCTTTGAAAGCCAGCGGAAGAGTGACATTTTTGCCCAAACACGGGGCTCGCGCGGAACAACAGGGGACTCTCCACTGCTTGGGAAAAGCATTTTGGTCACGAGCCAATCACAGCTGTCCATAGATATCCAATGACCAATCAGTGATTATCATCTACACAGACTTGGCTTGACCAGACCTCCTGTTTATAAGATTGTCAGAGACGACACATGCTTATGAATCAGAAACCAGGCCAGCACTAGCGCACATAATTCTCTGTTGTTTCCAATTCCAGCGACTGTCTGAGGTGTGTTGTTTTACTTTCGGTTGTCAAGTCTTGAATACCATACGTCACAATGACGTACAGCCCCAAAATCACTGCATCAGACTCTGATATCTCTGCGTAAATGACGCACATATGTGCATAAAAAGGAACACCGGTTATCAAGGCAGAAATGTCTATAAGCGCTGTCTGCATGCAACTGCAAGGAGAGCAAGCACATAATTTCTGCATGATGGAACCACTCACCATGCACCTGGTGATAAAATATGGAGCGACTGTTGCGATGGCTGGATGAGCCCCCGATATCCCACAGCTCCAGAAAGTAGTCCTTCTCTGCTGGTGTGCCTGCCCGAAACTCGTGAAGCTGTAACAGCATCCACAAACACAAAATTTACAGCCGTTGCACTTCTAGGAGTTCAAAAAGGATGCATTTGCTTGCATGATCAATGTGTACTTATGTTCTCTGTCTGTTGTAGAGATCGCGAAAAGTCACTGCATTTCGATGGAAATTTCTAGACCATCCCAGAACATGCGAGTGCAGTAACGTCAGCAGATTACGTAACCCTGGAAAGATTCCGTACTTGCCAGTATGTTGCAGAATGTTCTAGATCTGACCTGTTAGTATATAAGCAGCACTGCACAGCGTTCTGGGTTCTTCCTCTTTCATGAGTTTGTTCTTGCGCATCGTCTGTTAATAAAGTATTGGAGTTCCAGCCTGTTGTATCCCGTGTCTTCTCTGCGAGTGCACCGAGAGAGCGACATAGCAGGAGAAAAATACAACAGAAATATTTGGCGTCGCCGACAGGATTCGACATTGATCTACCTACGAAGGGACAGTACTCTCCAGTACTCAAGAAACTCCTACTACAGAAGTTGCACCCCTTCAACTGTTGCAGCAGCGAAAATTGACGACTGACAATGGCTGAGACAGCGGAGCTGATAAAATTGCTTAGAGAGCAAATGGAACAGCAGAAGGAACAAATGAAGGAACAGATGAGAATTCAAGCAAAGCAGCATGAAGAAGAATTAGCAGTCCAAAGAGAGCAGATGGGTGCGTTGATGAAGATGATTCAAGTTCAGACGCCGACTGGGGATTCCAGTGCAAGTACCCGTCCTCACACTTCTACTGTTTCGACTGCCGCTATTCCACCGTTCGCTGCCTTTGACTCCACTTCAGAACTGTGGCCTGACTACTGGTCAAGGTTCTGCACATTTCTTGGCGCCAACGCCGTTCCTGACGACCGCAAGGCTCAAGTCTTCCTCACTAATCAGACTCCGGCTGTCTACAAGCAACTGGCAAATCTGGCTGCTCAACGAAATCCAAGAATGAATATCAACGATCTGACGATGGACCAAATCGTCGAGTTCATGAAAGAACAATTTGACCCAAAACTGTTCATAGTGCGAGAACGTTTCAAGTTCTGGAGCAACATGGAACGGAAGCCAGGCGAAACACTCCAGGAGCTGGCAGCCCGTATACGTGAAGACGCGGCTACCTGTGACTTTCCTTCGATCCAAGATCCACAAGATGAAGCTCTTAGGCAGAGATTCATATGTTCTGTCAACAACGAAGCTGTCTTGAAGGCTCTTTTCAAGGTCAAGGATACCGAGTTGGATTTTGCCAAGGCTGTCAAGATCGCCATAGAGACTGAAGACGCGGCAAAGGTGGCCAAGGAAACTGTCTACGGTTCCAAGCCCAGGCTGGTCAACAAAGTCAAGATGAACAACAAAGGGGGTCGACCAAAGAACCACCAGCAGTCTAACTCCACGACCAGCAATTCAGCAAAGTGCTACAGGTGTGGAAAGTCTCATAGAGCAACAGACTGCTACTACAAAGACTCCAAATGCAACTACTGTCAGAAGATAGGACATTTGGAGGCTGTTTGCAGGAAAAAACTGCATCAACAGCAACAAGGGGGACGACAGTCTGCAAAATCTTCAGTGAAAAGTATCACAAAAGCAGAGCTAGTCAAAGCCATCCTCGGCGAAGTTCCCCAAGATACTCCTAGGTTGGACGTTCCAGTCACAATCCAGGATCAACAGTTCACGATGGAGCTGGACACTGCAACCACGGGAAATTTTGTTTCTGTGCCAGTCTGGAAACAACTGGGAAAACCGAAGCTGGATGACGTCACACATCGGTACGAGTCTGCCAGCAAGCACGACCTACCAGTGTTGGGCACCTTCATGGGCCAGACTAAGGACCCAGTGACTGGTAAACAGAGCTCCATTCCCTACATCGTCACCAAGATCCATGATCTCAACCTACTTGGACGAAACGCGATCCAGACTCTGGGAATTTCAGTGGACAATGCCCTTGGACTGAAGAGCATAGAGAGTCAAGTCAAGAGCGAGGGTGCAAAAGAATCGCATCCGAAGACCTCCAGCACAACTTATGCTTCTCTTCAAAAGGATTGCCACACTCTCTGCGACAAGTTCCCAGATCTCTTCAAGGAAGAATTGGGATGTCTGAAGGATTTTGAGCTGGAAGTAAAGTTCAAGTCCGACGCGAAGCCGGTTTTTCACAAGGCAAGGCCGGTTCCTTTCGCTCTTCGTGATGACCTGACGAAAGGCTACGAAGAAGGCATCGCCAAAGGAGTCTGGAAGCCAGTCCAGTTCAACGACTATGGAACACCAGTGGTTCCAATTCGTAAGACAAACAGTACAGGCGCCCTGAAGCCAAAACTGCGGATCTGTGGTGACTACTCAGTCGGGATCAACGATCAACTTGCTGATCACCGTCACCCAATGCCTCTCCCAGAGGAACTGATGCAAAAGCTGGGAGGAGGATTCGGTTACACAAAGATCGACCTCGCTGATGCCTACAACCAGATCAAGCTGGCACCAGAAAGTCAGCGCAGACTAGCCCTCAGCACTCACCGTGGGGTACTTCTGCAACAACGACTACCTTTCGGAATCAAGTCAGCACCTGGTTATTTTCAGGAGATCATGGAAAATCTGACCAGTGATCTGCTTGGAGTTGCCGTCTTCCAAGATGACATACTCACCAGCGGGAAGGATGCCAAAGATCATCTGAGCAACCTGGAACGACTACTCACGCGTCTGAACGACAAAGGACTCAGATGCCGTCGTGAAAAATGCCTGTTTGCTCAACCCAGTGTGGAATACCTTGGACACACTCTATCGGCTGAAGGAATCTCCAAAGGATCCAAAGTCGAGGCAGTCTTGAAGATGCCACCACCTACGGATGTCTCAAGCTTGAAGTCTTTTCTGGGCTCAGTACAATTCTACGGGAAATTCATCCCAAACCTGGCTACTATGGCAGAGCCGCTCTACCGCCTGACAAAGAAGGCAAATCCCTGGAAGTGGGGAGAAGAGGAACAAGCAGCTTTTGAACAGCTGAAGAATGTGCTTTCCTCTGATCAAGTCCTTGTACACTTCGACCCAGATAAGCCTGTGGGGCTGGCTTGTGACGCATCCAACGTTGGAATTGGAGCAGTACTGTTTCATCGCTATCCGGATGGAAGCGAGCGCCCAATTGCCAATGTGTCCAAGACTCTTACGGCTGCAGAAAGAAACTACAGCCAAATCCACAAAGAAGCCCTAGCCATCATCTATGGTTTGCGGAAATTCTACCAGTATCTGTACGGACGACAGTTCATACTGGTGACTGATCACAAGCCCCTGACGGCGCTGTTCGGACCAAAGAAAGGGACACCACTTCTTGCAGCCAACAGACTAGCTCGGTGGACCCTATGGCTGAACCAGTTCGACTACACGATCGAGTACCGGAAAACTGCAGATCACGGCAATGCAGATGCCCTCAGTCGCTTGCCTTCTGGAGACGACATCGACTTTGACAGGGAGGAGAGTGGGGAAGACACGGACATGGTGTGCGCCATCCGAGTTCTCAGTCTTCAAGTCAAACCTTTCGACTCCAACATCCTTCGTCAAGAGTCGGGCAAAGATCCAGTGATAGCTACAGTGATGCGCTACGTGCGCGAAGGGTGGCCGCTGAAGCACGCTGAGATCAACGAAGAAGTCAGAAAGTTCCAGAAGTTGTCTGATTCTCTCAGTATCTGCCACGGATGCCTCATCTATGGTACAAGAGTTGTGATTCCACAAAGCCTGCAGCCCAAGATCCTTGATCTTCTGCACATCGGACACTTCGGCATGGAACGCATGAAGCAGTTGGCAAGAACTGCAGTATACTGGCCCGGTATCGACGCTGCAATAGAGATGACGAGTCGACGATGTGACTCATGCGGCGAACATCAAAACAAGCCACCCAAACCGCCAGTTCATCCCTGGATGTTACCAGAGAAGCCATGGAGCCGAGTTCACTTGGACCACGCCATCAACTTCATGGGCACCAACTGGCTGGTGATCACGGATGCTTACTCAAAGTACCCATGCATCCACCCAACGTCATCCATGTCCACTAGAGCTACTCTAGACCTGCTGGAAGAAGACTTCGCTCACTTCGGATACCCACACACGTTGGTCTCCGACAATGCAACCACCTTTGCTTCTGAAGAGTTCCAGAGCTGGTGCAAGGAACGTGGGATCACGCACCTGACAGGAGCGCCCTATCATCCTGCTACCAATGGAGCTGCAGAACGGCTGGTGCAGACATTCAAGCAAGCTCTCAGGAAGTCTTCTCTGCCCCCGAAGCGAGCACTTCAAGAGTTTTTGATGCAGTACCGGAGAATGCCGACATCCTGCGGATTCTCTCCGAGTGAACTCTTGATGTCCAGACAGATTCGGACAAGGATCGACACTTTGCTTCCCTCGCCAGCACACATAGCTCAGGGCAAGCAATCCAAGGAGGCATCTAAAACTCAGGTGACTCCAGACTCTGGAGGTGTCGCCAAGGTGACCAGACAGTACAAGGCTGGAGATCCAGTATATGCACTGTACTATGGACCTCACCATGCCAAGCAGCCCAGATGGGTACCAGCAGTGGTCAAGAAGTCTACGGGTACTCGCTGCTTCAACGTCAAGGTAGTTCCTCGTGGCCCAGTTTGGAGACGACACTGGGAACAGTTGCGCCCACGTTACGCTTCTGAAGAGGACAGCGAACCTGGCGATTCAGCAGATGCCTCTGAGCTCCCGATCGACCATCCGATGGAGATTCTGGAGAATGTGCCACCGACACAGAACCAGAGCAGACCACGACTGCCCAGGACCAAGCCACCTGTTCCAGAGTATGGTCCAGACAACCCCAGACGATCCAAAAGAACACCAAAACCCAGAGACAGACTTTGTTGTTGAAGTTTGTTGTGAAACAACAATTTTGGTAGGGAGGTGTTGTAGAGATCGCGAAAAGTCACTGCATTTCGATGGAAATTTCTAGACCATCCCAGAACATGCGAGTGCAGTAACGTCAGCAGATTACGTAACCCTGGAAAGATTCCGTACTTGCCAGTATGTTGCAGAATGTTCTAGATCTGACCTGTTAGTATATAAGCAGCACTGCACAGCGTTCTGGGTTCTTCCTCTTTCATGAGTTTGTTCTTGCGCATCTTCTGTTAATAAAGTATTGGAGTTCCAGCCTGTTGTATCCCGTGTCTTCTCTGCGAGTGCACCGAGAGAGCGACATAGCAGGAGAAAAATACAACACTGTCCCTATGAGAAAACTGGTGTTTTTTTATGATGGAGATCGACCTTTTTGAACCAGTGTTGAATTCAGGGAAGACTCGAACTACCTAAACTAATTTCCACTGATGTTATATAACACGCAGAAAGTATGGTATTCAAGTCTCTCCCCCCCCCCCCTCCCCAACACACAAACACAACTGAGAAAGAAAGAAGATTTACCTTGACTTCAACAGAGCATCCTATGGTGGCAGATGGATTGTGACAGGGTTCATTGTGACAGAGTAAATGCACAAGCGACGTTTTCCCAACACCTGAAAATGAAATGGAAAAACAATTTTACATGACTGATTTTTTGTCTCCACCCCAAAAGTGACTGAAGACAACCCTGGTGAGAAGGTTATGGAGAAGAGAAACAATAAATAATCAGTCTCACCAAACAATATATATGTTACAGTGAATTTGTGTAATCAGGGATTTCATGAAATCCCTAAAATTTTCAGTAAGTTCATGTAATTACTGTTTCACTCGGGGATTTCATGAAATCCCTAAAATTTCCAGGGATTTCATGAAATCCCTGATTTCAAGGGCCAGGGATTTCAGGAAATCACTGACCAATAATTTTCTTAAGCCGAACACAGGAGTGCATCCCGTTCACCTAATCTTTTGTGGGTTTTTTTTAAGGACAGACATGGTAAAGAAAGTAAACACATAGAGGTACATCTCAAACAACTCAAACATTTGAGATAATCAGTGAAAATAATAAATACATGCAAGTGTATCTGACGGAACTCTACATATAAGACAGCCACAGTATAAAACAAAACATACAAGTTCTCACAGTAGAAGATACAAAATAAATAAAAAATGCAAGTACATTTCGCGCAACCAATATGTAAGATAGTTACAGTAAAAGAAGAAAAAAATGTGCAAGTTCATTTCGCACAACTCATACGTGTACGATGACCATAGTGTTTGTTTTTTTAAATGATAAAACAAGCGAGTACATTTCGCGCAACTCATACATGTAAGATGTCACAGTAAAATCCATCTTCGAAAACCATGCACTAGCGTAGGACTTGGGGAGGGGTGGGTGGGGCGAGAGTATCTGTTCGTCCCCTCGTATTCTTGGTGCTGAAAATGTTGTCAGAATAATTTTATGTGTACCTCAAATACTGGAAATGACGTAATAGATCTCAGGTGAAAGGTATTTATTGACTGAAATGGAATAATGAAAATCCCCGCTCCCCTGTTGTTAGAATTTTCGAGCCTCTTCCCTACCCCCCCCCCCCCCCCCCCACACACACACACCTTCCCCTCCCCCCTTCCGTGAAGCAAATTTACTTGGTCAGGAGATAATAGTCGTTCTGCTCTTTCTCTGACCACCAGCAGCAGCAGATTTCACACTCTCCACGAGTTTGTAGTAGTCTTCTTTTGGAATCAGATATTTGTGGTGTGTTTGGTAGCGTGCAAATAGCTCCGCTTTGAAAGTCTCTTCCATGCTGGATTGAGACATGCTTGCAGTGGAGTGGTAGGCAGTTGTAAGTACATGTAGCAGACTGCAGTGTTAGTGTACCCTCGTGAACATGCAGTTTCATCAGTCAAAAGAAATTACTGTTTGTGTACAGAGTTGTCACATGGTGAGAATGCTGTGGTGAGCTGCTGCTAAGACTGAAATTTCAGGGTCTAGGCAATTCTGAACCTGTCATCTGATCTACGAGTGATTTTTTTCTGCCCTAACTCTTTGCCAGCGTCCACTGGGATACTGCGCTATATAAAAACAATTTATTATTATTATTATTATTATTCAGTGATGTTCCTCCCAGGTCATGGAGTGGAATCCACGGAGGGCACGAAAGCTGGGGCATTTTAAAAAAAATATTATGATTGTGCACTGATGATGATGGAGATGAGGATGATGGTAAGATGATGCTATGGAGGTCCGTGTGGTTTGGGACTGCGGGACAGGGCTGCATTTCACGCTGTCATAAATATCCCGGAGTTAACCAGGCCCTGGAACTACGGCACCTGCGGTGCCGATGTGTAATTATCCACATCATAGGATGTGTCATACATCCCGAAAGTCGCACCCGTGAAGTGGATGAATCACGGCTGTGTGGCAACGGCCTCCACATTAGGCCCATAGCACACCTGCTCTGGGTAGAAGCCGACCTAGGTAGGAAAAATGTCTCTTGCCTCTGCTGGGACTCGAACCCGGGTCTCGCGGTCCATGGTCCGAAGTGCTAACCACTACACTGCAGGGGCCGGTACGAGTGAAATTTCAGGGTCTAGGCACCGGTTGTCTGATCTTACACAAATTCACTAAACTCAGCCAGTAAGATAGTGTAAAAACCATGACAAAAACTTAGGGATTTCATGAAATCCCTGGAAATTTTAGGGATTTCATGAAATCCCCGAGTGAAACAGTAATTACATGAACTTACTGAAAATTTCAGGGATTTCATGAAATCCCTGATTACACAAATTCACTGTAACATATACAATCCTGACAGCCTGCCATGTCAGCCATAATTTTCCCCGCTTTTTCGTGGTCATGGCCAGATACAGAACAAAAAAGGCCCGATTAAAAAAGCCATGGAAAAGAAGCAATTACATAATAGAATGCCTTCACGATAGGCTAGGGTATAGATCGAGCTATACGGCAGTAGATGCTCACCGCGGCGCAAGATAGCTGCAACTTGAACTGAGTAGGCTGGGGTGGATGGGGAGTGTTTGTTTGCAGTTTAGAGTCACTGATTGTGGTGTTGGTGGTTAAAGGTACACAAGACCCAGACAAGTCATTCTGCATGCTTACTGGTGATAAAACTGATAGAAAAAAAAGTTTTTAGTGACGTGTCGCACAGCCAATTTGTCGTCTGCTACAAGTACAAAGCGTATGTAAACCTGTGTAGATGCCAGTCTGGTTGGAAAACGACTAAAATATGAAGATGATTTTCTGGAGCATGACTGATGACTCCATTCGCAACGTCCTAAAACACAAACCCTCAGATTCTTTACCTGAATCTCCAACGACAAGCACTTTTGCTTTGTCGATCGCTCCGATGGCAGCCATAATTGTGTATACCGCGTGAAGGATTCGCAACTCCGACCATAAAGATTACCAGTCAACTCGGCCCATAGCAAAGTCGGTCCGATTTAACAATTTGGCCACGCTTAAAGTCAGGTCGGCCCAAAGCTTACAACAGTATCCTTAGAGGGAGGAGGTGAGGGGGAGGGGGGGGGGAGGAGGGGACGATTTGTAGAAAGTGTCTACAGACACTGGTTGTGACTGGCCTATGACTACAACCAGTCCTAGCACAGACAAGTTTGAATGTGATGCCGGTCTCGGCCCGGCCGTGAAGGATGTGATATCTGATTGCGAGCGATGAATATGATGACGTAAAACGTGATGTTGTGATATGCTGTGATATGAGATGATATCTATATAATTATATGATAATACAGTTTTAAAAAATTTTAATCTGACTTTGCAGACCCCGTCCAATGACCCATCTTAATTTCCCTCAAGGGATAAATAAAGTATCATTGAATTGAATTGAATTGAATTGAATTGAATTGTCTCTGAAACAGTGGCGGGTAGCTGGGAATGTGATTTGTAGCAGCTCACGCCAGTGCCAGTGTCAGTGGCGCTATTCAGTTTGGACTGACGCAAGTGAAGTGAATTAAGACAAAGTTTTGTGTAATTGTTGTATGGGATTGGCTGGATAGCAGCCGGTCACGGTCAAAGTACAGACGACTGTTGACCTTGTTGACGTCTTTCACGTCAGCACAGCTGCACGGGTTGAGCTGAGTTGGTATCGGGGACGGGGACGACCTGGCTAAAGGCTGGGCCGAGTCGGTGGGCCGGGTCTAAAATGGGCCGAATTGACCTGACACCGTCAAAGTGCGTGCTTGTGTTTGCCTCCCTTCGTTGGAAATTACGCGGAAGCGGGTCTAAACTTCTGTGCTGCAGATCGATTTCCCAGACTGTGCAAAGTCCCAAGGATATTACTCTCTACTTTACTTTCCAAAGATGGCAACGAATACTGCACCAGACACAAAGGAGAAGGGTAAAGAATCTGAGAAAGATGTTGTCTTCATTGCACCGGAATGTCCTGTGGAGAAGGTAACCGTGTACCCGGACAGAGCTGAAGTATGTCGGCGGGTGGAGGCGAATCTTGCAGCGGATACCAATCAGGTGGTCATCAAAAAACTGCCAGAGATGGTCGACCCAGATTCAATCAGGTGCGTTGTTTAGTCCGCCGCAGCCTGTTTAACTGCGTCACGCAGGCGGTAGACGACTGACCTGGTTATGGTTTTATGTAGTCACAGTGCAGGTAGTTGAGGAAGACTGAAGCCGGGTGGGCGGGGCAATGTTGGAAGGGGGACTGAGATGCTTGCTGAACGTTTGGGGTGGATGTACCGGAGCGTTAGATACGCAGGTTTATATGTTTTGTTTTTTTAATCGTCAGTTTGCGCGCTTATGCTCGGCAATAGCCTTGCTGTATTTCGGAAGGGTTTTGCAGTACATTATCGTACATACTTGGTTTGGGGGCAGGAAAGTTGATCACATAGCATGCAAGTTAGGCACCCCTGTGGGCCATCGCTTGGATTGGCTTGGTATGTTGAGAGTGTGTGACAGCTAGACCCTCCTGAATTTACATACAAATAGAGCTGAATTGATAAGATTGTGTGGTTACTCAACTTACTGGAATATGGAACATAGGGTTGATTCAGTGCTATAGCCAGCAAGACTGACTCAGGGAAAGGCACAGCTACAGTACTTGCACATGTTCTGTGTATTAAGATAATGTGTTCTCAAATTAAGTAAGCAACATTGTTGGTTTTGTTCTTTTTTAAAAAACAGAATGAGATCAAGTTTATATGAACCCCTGTCAGGATTGTGGTTTATAGGTCATTCCCTGTTGATCACAGTTCAGTTTGAATACTTATTTACCCAGTTAGGACAATTACAAAAGGTTATAGAGGCATAAAACTAAAACTGAAAGACAAGAAACAATAAGGTAGCAACTACGTTTAAAAGGTAAATAAACGCAAACATAATTCCCACCCCATACCACTCCCTTCTCCAGTGAAAACAATGCTCTTTGAGTCAGTTAATTGGTTGCACCAGTTCATAATCGTTCCCTTTATTAGAGTGTTTCATGCCAGAGAACCTAGCTGTAAGCTATAGATATATATAAATGTGCATATTGCCCATATAACGTGTTTCATGATTGATTACAGGGGTCTTCTTTATTGCATATGTTTGCATGCATGCATATATATTGACACCCTACACAGTTTCAAGGGACCTCTGCATACTTATACGCATTTTGAAATGGCCCCGATTGCACCCACATTTCAGCACTTTGACAGCCTCGATCCCTGCTTGCAGGGTTAATCCCTTGTCAATTACTGCTGGAGGGCAGTCTGCGGTATGCGACTAGCCAGTCCAGTGATAAAAGGAAACGTTCTATGTGACATTCTGGCACTTGGGTTCCCTTCACAGGCTGATGTCATAAAAATTAAAACCCTTTCAGTTTCGTCTAATGTGTATTTTTTTTTAGTGCATACACTTTATACCCATCCCGTGCTTTTCTATTGCAAAATGCAGAACACCAGCGTGTCCCCTGTGAGTGTGACGTCATAAACACACACACACACACACACACACACACACACACACACACACACACACACACACACACACAGAGAATTAATTGTCATTTGCGACTTGTGCTGTTTGGTTGGTAATAAAATTAAAAACCCAGAAATCTAGGACAGCTTGGTCAGTATGTATAATTACCACTGCAAAGTCACAATTAGTCAAGTCAGTGTGTGGTGCTGTAACTACTGTGTGCCGGTAATACAATGCCATATATATTTGTTTCCTGTTGATTCATATCATTCAACCCTGCTACTGCTAGTTCTAAGTTCAGTCATCTGTAAGTGATGACAAGAAGTGGGAGCAGCAAAGGCTAACTCTTGACCTCAAGCCTCTTTGGAGGCTAACTTATGCCACAGTCAGTAGTACAAGTTTAGCAAGCTGCCCGAATTGTTACAAATATGATAATTAAATCAGAACTATTCTTTCAGTTGAAGTAAGGGGAGAATGAGGGAGCCACTTCATGTGTTTGCATGGGGTCCGTTGTCAGTGGGTGTTAACTAGCTGCAAAGCAAACTGTGTGTGTGTGCATGATGTGTGTGTGTGTGTGTGTGTGTGTGTGCGTATGTGCGTGCCTGCTTGTGTGTACGTGTGTGTGTGTGTGTGTGTGCGTGCGCGTATGTGCATGCCTGCTTTGTGTGTGTGTGTGTGTGTGTGTGTGTGTGTGTGTGTGTGTGTGTGTGTGTGTGTGTGAGCTGAGCCCACAGTCACAGCACCTTGAACCATTGAAAAAAGAACCTATAGATGTATACAGTAGTTATTTTAGGTGGCGGTGTTATGTTGTTCTTAATGCTGTTTTTAGTATAATTTCATTATTATTATTATTATTATTATTGACAGGGTGGAGGGGACGGGAGAGGCCACCATTATGGAAGTGGTCTTTCAGACGGAGAGTGTGGTACCAGAGGAGATGGACACTTCCACACGCCAGAAGGAGCTGGAGCAAGAGCTTGAGGAGCTGCATCGCCAGCAGGAGGACCTCCAGTCAGAGCTGTCCGTTCTCCGCAAGCAGTGGGGGCTTCTTGACAGCTTTGCCAATACTGCGTCCAAAGGGGGTTCCGTGAGTCTGACACCTACTTTTCTTCAGATGAAGTAGATTAGACTTTTTTGGTTGACAGCGACTTCCTGTCTCAGGTTCATTTGTGTGTGTGTGTGTGTGTGTGTGTGTGTGTGTGTGTGTGTGTGTGTGTGTGTGTGTGTGTTCACAGAGACAAGAGTAAATACTGGAGTGGAGCAGAGGTTAAAAAAAAAGGAAATAATTCAGCTATAGTACTGATGCTACTACTGCTACTTCGAAATTTAAAAAATGAAATAAAAAGATGATGAAACTGCCCGCTCAACACCACCATCACTGTCCCATAAAACACACAAACACTCACACACACACACACACACACACACACACACACACACACACACACACACACACACAGACAGTGTCACACACACACAGACAGTGTCACACACACATCAAACAGAGGAAACTATTTTCTGGGAATGCCGAAACTGTGACATGACTGTTGGAGGGTTGCACTGAACTGGTGTACACTAAGTTAGTATCGGTTGATACATGAAGATTTCTTGTTTGTCGTGGAAGTCTAGATGTAGCACATCGTACAATGCTTTTCAGGGGGATAAAGAGGACGACAAGTCTGGCGTAACACCGCTGAACGAGGCCTTCTTCAAAGGGTTGACGGAGTTCCTGAAGCTTTACGCGAAAGAAGGCAGCGATCTCGAGAAAGCCCAGCTCGACCTCCAGCGCAAACTCGAGGGAATTGCCGCCAAGATCACTGCCAATGAAGAAAACCAGCGCAAGCTAAGGAACAAATCCAGGGGCAGGCATGAGATCAAGTATGAGCTCTCAGTCTTTAACCCAGGTCTTGATGAATTAATCTGTCTTATGCTGAAAAAGCCATAGAGGTAGTCCGGTATATCTCAGCACTTCTCAAGGTTTTCAAGATTTTATTTCCTTTTTCCCCTTTTGGGGTGTGTAGGATAAAAATAAAAAAAAATCATACAAACCAAGATCACATAATTATACACAGAACGATACGACAGAAGATATATGTACAACATACACATGTATAATGATAATCTATACACAGGAAAGCGTAACCATCCATGAAACCTCTGAAACAGCTCACACACACACACATACACAGATCTAGCAGATCCTTTCCGCAACAGGCAGTTTTCTCCCTTGCAGAGTTTACTTACCTATTCTCTTTCAAGTTAATCTACATACTCATATACAATGTCTCTCTCTCTCTCTCTCTCTTTCTCTCTCTCTCTCTCCAGATATATTCGTGCTCCTTGGAGGAGCAGCCCAAATTTCCGTTACTCCAGTATTTACTGTAAGATACCAGCACCAGTACTGATACCAATGTCTTTTCAGGCAGTGCATCATTGTCGTAGAATGTAAAGCAGCCACCAAGGTGACTCTGCTGGTGTCCTATGTGACCAGTAATGCCTCCTGGATACCCAGCTATGACATCCGCATGTACACTGCTGAAGACAAGCTGAAAGTGAGTTGCCTGTCCCATAACACTTAAACACAGGGGTGGCCGAATGTAGGTGCCTGGTCACCATTTTCATCTGTAAACTGTAGAAAAGGAAACGGTAATGACTGCAAAGTGGTTACAAGTTAAGCAAATAAAAACGACATAAAAGGGACAGAAACCACTTAACTTTCACAAAGGACGGCACAGGTCAACGTTTTGGCTTTAGCCTTCCTCAGGACACAAACAAAATAATGCCATTTTGTGAAAGTTAAGTGGTTTCTGTCCCTTTTATGTCGCTTTTATTCTGTAAACTGTAGTTTTGATTCTACCAATTCTTTTACCCTCTAGGGTGGGGGCTGCTTTTATTATGCTCTGTAATTCCAACTACATGTAAATATAAGTAGCTTTTGTCAGATGATGTGTGTATGTCTCCTATGATCAGGCATGCTTCACCATAAGCCCTAACTTTAGATTTCATGCATATATTTTTCTTATACATTTTGCACATCTCATTTGTCTTCATTTATGAAGCTCAAAGGCTGTTTACTGAATGAGCGGATTCTCCATTTGGGCATTGCAGTGGTTTTCTTAAACTTTGCAGATTCTAAGATTAGAGAAATATGGCTTTCTGTAAGCCCACAGTGCTTTTGCACGTTTTTTTATGAAAAGACAAGCCAGCCAGTGCCTTTGATGCAAAAAGCAAACCTTCGGGGCAGTATTGCATTGCTCCAAGTCTTCACAGTGGTCCTATTATGTCTTGTTACAAGTGACAAGTTTTTGGTGCATTGGATTAACTGCAGTGCGTATTCTTTGTGTATGATGTGTGGTCTTTCCTGCCAGATTACCTATTATGGCCAAATCAAACAGTCGACTGGAGAAGACTGGGTGGATGCCAAACTGTTTCTGTCAACGGCCCAGCCCAGCATTGGAGGAGAGGTGCCTGAGCTGAGCACGGCAGAGCTCCGACTGCGGCGTCCAACCCCTGTCAAGTATGCAGACAATTTCTTTTTCCGTTATACTACAGATTCAAACTTCAGCTCATTTATGCCCTGGTAACAGAAGTAAGCACTGTGCCTGTCTGCCCTAGTAAATCTCAACCCTTTCCACACTGATGCTAACGTCATATTTCTGGCACCAGGTACCTGGATTCCGTGGTGACCTTGCTCCATGTGAGCCAAATGGTTCTACATTTAGGGGAAGTTTTGCTTTAGATGTTGTATCTTACTTTCACATCGCCTTCAGGAAACTTGACATCAAACATGTTGGGGGGGGGGGGGGGTAAAATATAAAGTGTTATGACTATAGTCGTAGCTCAGATAGAATGAGTTAATATGTTTTAAATATAATTTGGAAAATTTAAAAAAAAAAAAAAAAATCTACCGCAGCACTAGGCCCTCATGCCCCTGGCAGCCTAACCCATCCCCAATTTTCCTACTGCTTGGCTAAGTTCCTGGTGCAGCTAATTGAACCAAACACACACGCTCACGTGATTCAAAGGCATTCTTCCACGTACCGGATGTCCAAACATACAGTCACATGATGCGAGTTGCCAGCTGAGCAATTGTAGGTGTCAGAATGTTAGAATTGCACATATATATATTTGAAGTGTTGAGGGGCTGAATGTTTCCAAAGCAGAGAAGGATCAAGTCAGTACCCAGTGAGGACCCCTTGACAGTCGGCCAGTATGAATGCTGCCACATACTTCAACCAAAACATTCTTTGCCCCAAGTGGGACTTGAACCTGACGTCTTGCATTGGTGGCACGAGATGTCACCTCTACACCACCGACTGTATAAATGGTGAAATGTCGTACATGTCAGGGAAGTAAACTGGCGGACACTTGATGGTAAATCACTGCTGTGGATCTGATTGTGTCAAGGGAAGTCCCTGCTCACATTTTGAATACATGTACATGTAGTGCGTTTATTCTGATGTGACCCGTCATTCGTTCAGCAAGTCTGCTTTTGAGTTTGAATGGTGCGTCTGTCATCCTTCTAATTTGCAGGTCTGCACGCCCAAAACTTAGAAACTTTAGAAGTGGTTCATGTGGAGAAAAAGCTTCCAACGCAGAACCTGAATTCAGGATTCAGTCTAAGGGTTACTCTCAACCAATACCGCCACACATTCAGGCATCCCTTCTTGGATTAGCTTCAGGGAAAGCAGAGAAAGAGCAAGGATTCGCTACAGCCTCTGCATCAGTTTGTACTGTTTCTCTGTGTTTCTGGTCGTACAAAGACTTTAGGTTCGCTCCCAAGCAGACCAGCATGTGTGTTGAAGATTTTTTTCCCCTTCCCTGTAGGTGCTGTGTGGTTTATTTTATTTTATTTTATTTATTTACTTTCTTTTTTTTTTTTTTTGGGAGGGGGGGGGGGGGGTGACAGTGGGACAGTTTGATATTATTAGCTAGGTGCTCGATCTTCACTGCTCAGTTCGAGCACACTGTTATATACTTGAGTACTTGTATTTGTGCATCATATGTCTGTACTGAGATAGTTAAACAAATTTATTTCAAATTTCTCTGCAGCTCCATTCCTTGTGCCCTGTCTACCAAGATTTTGTTTGGCACAGCATTGTGCATTGTTGCACACGTTGGATGGGCCTTTATCACCATCAGTGATTGCTGTTTTTGGAAGAGTGAGCTTCTGTACAGTTGCTATTTAATTTTCTTCACAGCACATTTCCCTTTGAAGTCTGCTGTTTTAAATGACCAGGTATTTACAGTATTGGAACAAAGCCAAAAAATCTACCTCAGCCCTGAGGTAGCCTGTGTACTGTCCCTAGCTTCTTGATATTGCTGCAGTGGTATAGTGCGCCCTCTGGGACCATTTACACCTTGTGTAACATTACCCCCATCTTATCAGCAAAGCAATTGCACCATTTTCACAAGGTAATCCTCACCCAAGTCCTAAACCCCTTAACCTAGCTAACTGCAGAGGGCAAACTGTACTGAGTGCGGCTGTGTTGGTACAGTTCACCGGCAAGGGCCATACGGGGCGCACTGTACTGAGCATTAATACTGGCACTAACCATGATCCAATTTTCTTTTCCTACCAGGAGACAGGCACACCACTTTGGCCGTTCATTTTTAAGATCCCTGAAAAGTGTTTCACTTGACGAGTCAAATGTTGAGCTTGGAACATACAGCTTACAAGCTTGTGGTCTTGCTGGAGATGGCGACTTTGTCCCACCAGTGAAGAAGCACTCACCCCCCGCAGTATGCAAAGCAACGGCATCTGTAGGTACCAGTGTGTCGTGTTGTGTTGCAGGTGCAGCTTTTGTAGAGCACAGTATTGTATCGTAGCAAGAGCTGCATAACTAAGAGCTGGCCACAGGGTCAGGTTCACCCACATAGGACTTTCCTGAGTGAGTTTTCTTTCTGCGGAGCACAAATGGGTTAGAGCTTGAACAGCCTCAGAAAGCCACAGACATTCCAGTTGGCGCGGAATGGTGGCAGCTGACTGCATCAATGTTAGTGTTGTTGGTGGCTCTAGCCTTCAGTCCCAGAGTCGTACTTGATTGGTTTTCCCTCCCACCCCCACCCTCACCCTATTCTAGGGATTTCCCAGGCCGTGATAACTTGAAACAAGACCAGGCAGACACCGAAAAAGCTGGTCACTATTTCAGACATTGGCCTATGGGCCGTGGTGACTTGCCACCAGCATGGACATTGGCCTGTGGTAGACGCTGTTACCATCTCTTAGTTACCAGTATGCGGCCCTTGGCAGTATAGCCATTGTTGTACATGTACATTGTAACACCATGTGGACTTTTTCACCAAGAGTGATGACTGTTGTTTGCTGTTTGAGTTTTTGTACAGCTGCTTTTTACAGGATCTGCTGATGACATGCACATCCGTTTTTGTTTGACTGCACATTTTCCTTTGAAGTCTGCCGTCTTTTGTCAGATGTTGTCATGGGGCAATTTTTTGAAAAAATTTGCTTAAAATTGAATGTCACTTTCCTCAGGAGGCAGATTTGCTTTCACCACAATAATGCTGTTTAAACAATGTATACTTTTTCTGATAGAAAATTTCATGAAGGATGCTGTATCATGTTTCAGTATGTGAGGCAGATGTGTGACATAGCACAGCTTTTACAGTTGCCCCATGATCATCGGCGTGTCACTATGTACATAGCATACTCTTGTACAAAACTCAAGAGTGGCCATTCCAGTGATTTGCAGTGTGTAACACCTAACCTCTATGTGTTTTTGTGCTTATAGGTATGTCCTTTCTCGTGTCCTTGTCAACCCTCACTGTGTAGTGTACCACAGCAACTGTTCTGATTTCCGTTTTCTCACAATTTCAGATCTGACAGTTTTGTTTGGTTCATGTTTGTGTGTGTGTGTGTGTGTGATTTGTTTTTGGTTTTGTTGTTTGTTTGTTTGTTTTTAGTTTTGTTGTGGGAGGGGGACTGTTGGTTTTATTATTGTTATTATTATTATTATTGTTGTTGTACTAGTGGGTAAATTTATTTCAATCAGAATCTGTTTTCTCTTGGAACCTTCCAGACATGTTGCAGTGGCTATGGGAACTGCATCATACACTGGCTGCTCATATCGGGTTGTGACCTCTCACACCCACAGTGTCTGCTTATATGTGTGTCTTGGTTTCATTGACCCACTAAAGTGTGAGATGATGATGACTTTGTGCCCTTGTCTGTCACAAGCTCTGTGTGTCTATGTTTCCGGGTCCCTGTGTTCCTGGCACCCTTTAGCGGTAACGGTCGCTGGCAACATAGATCACCAGGAACATAGACATGTGGGCACGTAGGTCTGATCCCCAAGTTACAGCTCCATGTTCCCGGAGGCTCTGTGTTCCCTGTGCTCTGTGTTCCCTGTGCTCTGTGTTCCCGGCAGCTTCCCCAGAAGATCTACCAACAGCAGCAACAATGCAGCAAATTATGTTCTAGTTTCAGGTCAGGCAGTTTTCAACTCAGATCAGGGTCTCGTAATTCCTATGACAGGGATGGCTTTTACTATAGAAGTGATGTCCTTGAGAGAGCTTCAGATGTGAGAGGTCGATCCCGGGGGCCTCCCACACCCACCCCACCACCACCACCAACGCTAAGTCAAGCAACTGCATCTGTAGGTGTCCAGTTTGGAAGCATCTGACAGTTATTTTTGACATAGCTAGAGTAAGGCTGTGTTTCCTTTGGCGGGATACGCAATCACAAATTGGGCTGGAAATTCAAACAGAAATTCGTTGATGCCTTTGTATATTGTTTTTATTTTAATAGAGGCTGTATCCATGGATGTATGTATATTACAAACAATAACTGTCGTCGGGAAGGTGACACAGATATGGAGAGCCCCTTTGCGTTTCCGGGCAAAAGGAATCGCAGCCTGTACAGCATATACATATCAGTTTGTGTCATGCTCACTGCTTCCGCCTCTCATTGTCTGAAGAAGTCTTGAGAATAAGGCATGGAGTTTATGTAAATTCACTGACCAGAAAGTGCATCACCCTGTGGTTTGGGCTTCTCTGGTCCACGTGTCCACCCTCAAGCTTCCTCCCCTCTGGCCTAAAGCTTGACCACAGACCCTGGAAATTAGAATGTAAAACACAGACCAAATGGATAGAAACTAGCTTCCTTCTGTATTATACGTGTATTCACTCAGCACTCAGTTAGGGTGGAGCCGTGCGCTATATCAAGTCTCCATCATCATCATCATGATCATCCACAGTCCACAGTGAAGATTCAGGAGGGGGGGGGGGGAGGGTGGATATTGAAGAGGAAGGATAAATACATTGCAGAGTAGGTATGGTTAGAGGCTGGTCAGATGTGGTAATTTTGCACGCTTCCCAGTGGTAAAATGCACTTTCATCCAACACCACCAAGAAGCGCTTTGGAGCTCGCTCCTTCAAGTGTTCTGCCCCGGCATGGAGTTTTTTTTCAGCGCGTTACAAGACATCATCACCATCATCATCATCATCATCATCAACAACAATCCGCTCTCAGCAGAGTGGTTGAGGTGTCAATAGAACATGTACTGTCCTATTTTTCCCTTGCTGTTCTGGTCAATCACTGCAGACCCTATGCTTTCTTTGTGTAATGTCCAGCTCTGGCCTAGCTGAGCTGCTGGTAGCTAGTGTCTCAAAACGTGTGCCTGCTACCCCTGCGCAGTACACAAGCAGGTACCGGTAGAGACCAAAGAGGAAGGGTAGAGACTAAAGAGGAATGGCAGAAGTGGAAGGGTCGAGACTAATGAGGAACAGTAAAGACAAGGCTGTGGAGGAAGGATAGAGACTGTAGAGTGAGATTGCTGAATCATGGAAGTCACACATCCACATAGTCATAGTATGGTTTTCCTCCACCCGATTTTCATCCTCAGGATTCACAGAAAAGTAATGCAGCCAGCACCAAGGTCAAGACCCCAGCCAAGCTTGTTCAGAGCTGCAGTGGACGAGGTAGTGGATATAATGCGTGTGAATATTGGAGTGCCGCTTGAGAGGGGCCCACCACTGCCCAGTGATGCCCTGGTTGAATATATGGAGGCAAATGTGAGGATGTTTTTACTCACATTTTGGGATGAAACATATTTTGATATGTGCATGCATCAACACATGAATTGATTTGCTTGGCTTTTATTTTCTTCAGTCAGTTAAAGGTGTGTGTAAGGCATGTGCAGAATGTGTGATGACTTGGTTTGTTGTTGGTCAGAATAGTACATGTGCATACTTGTATACGGTTTTTGTCCAATAGAAAGCAATAGAAAGGGTTTTGTTCTGTTAGTGTTAGACGTGACTGGACGCCCAGTCATATATTAGTACTCATTTGTTCTGTTCCTGAATTGTTGCTGTGTTCACGTCAGAGAACTTGGAGTTGTTCTCTATACAGAGCTCAGCCAGTCCAACTCAAATATAAGGTGGCATGCGTGTGTCGCACCAGAGAGCACATGATTTTTCACCAGGCTGAGTCCTGTATACAGTCTTTTGTTCTATCACAGTCAGCTGCTGTAGAGTGGTACCTGCAAAATACTTTTTTGGAATTTATGTGATGCCACTAGCAGTACCTCAATGATGATGTTCCCAGCACATAACTAGAATTGCAGTTTGCATTACATTTTATAGCCGTATAATATACATTTTATAGACCTGGGTTCAAGTCCCAGCCGAGGCAAGCGGGATTTTTCCAACCTATGTCTGCTCATACCCAGTACACAGAGCGGGTGTGCTATGGGTCCGTTGGGGAGGCTGTTGCCACACAGCAGAGATTCACCCACTTCACGGATGCGACTTTGGGGGTGCTTCCCTTGATACATGTATGACACATCTTATGATGTGCATGATTACATGGCCGGCACCACAGGTGCTGTAGTTCCGGGACCTGGTTAACGCCGGATATTTATGACAGGAAGCGTGGAATGCGGCCCTGTCCCGCATTCCCAAACCACAGTCATGGACCTCAATAGCATCATCTTACCATCATCCTCATCTCCATCATCATGTATAATAAAAATTGCCCCAGCTTCTGAGCCCTCTGTGGATTCCATCCATGATCTGGGAGGAGCACCACTGCAGCTGGTGAAGAGTTTGAGCAGCAAACAGAAAAAAAGTGTAATATTTATTAAGCGCCTAACCTAGCATTTGCTCTAGGTGCTTACATAAAATACATATATATATATATATATATATATATATATATATATATATATATATATATACATGTGCAGAAAATAAAAACAACAAATTTGCAACCTGTCTGGACAGACACCTCTACAAGGTGATTTCTTCAATATTACAGGCCACAATCAAATGGTAGCATTAAGGATCAGAGACGTATACATATCCATATATGTCTCTGCAATGATCAGGTGGAGCGTCAGTTCATTCGCATACAGAGCTAGAGTTTCTGAAAGTGGCAGTTCAGCTCAGATAGATATTTACTTTAACCCTTCCTACACTGGCGCTACCATCATGCGTCTGGCACCATTGCCTGGATCCCATGGGGAAAGTGTTGCTTAGATGTTGTATTTTACTTTGACATCACCTTCAGAGGGTTGCCAAATTAAGGAAGCTGACAGCTGTCAAACATGTAGGAAAGAGAGGTAAAATGCAAACAGACTGTTACAACTATATTATAATTGTTGCTCAGGTATGATATGTTATAATTATTAGCAGTGCATTGTGCTGGCTCCATTGGAACATTTTATTTCTTACAGAAAACGGGGAGGACTAGGGTTTATTGTGTTCGGAAGCAGCTCATCACAGAAGGCAGAAACCTCAGATGACTTTTTGGAATACGAGTCACCTTTGACACGTAGTTCTGTTCCACCTACAGCTTTCTCTGCACCATTGAGACACGCAGAGGCTGAAGTGATTATAATTTTGCATAGTTTTGAATGCAGGATTGCTTGTGATGAACATGTCTGGGTTTGTTATAAATGATTATATGCTGACTTGTATGAAAGTTTCAGGTACTGTGTCTGTGCATGTTATCTTTCCAGTCAGTGATAATCACAGAATGACAACGGCATGCAGTCTCACCTCAGCCCAGTCTATCACTTTCCGCTGTGGAAGCACTCTTCTTCTTTAAAAATAAAAAATAAAAAAATTTTACGGCTTTCCCAAATCAGAATTAACTTTCTCTTCGGAGTCATTTGAGCATGTTCTTCATATCTTTCCTCATACTTGTAAGAAACTAACCATTCCGAAAAACATGAGGTAGAAAATGTATCAGCTGTTGAACTTTAGGAGTCAAGCTTTTGTGTAATGAGATTTGTGTGCAACAGTACATTTTATTCTTTGTTTTTGGTGCCTGTAGATCTGTCGAACACCGTGTGTGGACAAAGAGTTTTCCCTTGCAAAACAACTGTTTTCTTACAGGAAACTCAAAAGTGCAGGGGTTATGAGGTTTGGCAGTATGCGTATGAAGCGAGAATCTTCAGAGCTTTTGGAATACGGTGAGACACTGATGGAGAAATCTGCAACAATGGCTCTCAAGAGGGTTGGTGCTGCACCAATGAAACACGCAGAGGCAGAAGTATGCAGGAATTCGATTTTGTGAATTTTTTCCTCACTATGTAGCTAGGGTACCTAGCCTTTACTTTGACGATTTCTGCCAATGCGTACTAAAACTAATCATCTTGCTTCTGTCTCAGTGTTAGCTCCTCACGCCTCAGGAATCCTTGGTAGTAAAACGTCAAACATTTGGGACTTCACCATATATTTACCTTCTCCCCCAAAGCAGAAAGGGAAAAAAAATTGCTGATCATCTTCTTCTGCAGTCGATTTGACTGGTTGCACCATGTCTGCAGCCTGGTCACCGTAACAAATCCCATGATCTTCTCCAGGTCATGATGGCTACCACAAAGTTGCACCGGTAGCACTGCGCCCCATGGCTGGCAGGTTTGACGTCATATAGAATGTCATGGGCAGAACTGTATTGAAGGATTTGTTCAGGGGTCTTGGATCCAGTGCCACATGGGCATGCATTTGTCAGCGTGGGCAATCTTGAGTTGGTGTAGGTGGCTCTTTAGTCTGCAGTGGACCGTCCTCGGTCTGAAGTTTATTGTCTGCTGGTGCCTCTGGAGCTGGTGGATCGTGTCAACACCACTGTCTGCACCCAGCCTCCTCTTCCACTGGGGGCCGGTACTGGTTGTGGATGAGTGTTTTTGCCTCTCTGTAGGTCACAGGGTAGCTGCGCTGCTCCATTCTGCTGCCTGCCTTGGAAAGAGCATCAGCTTTTTCATACGTGTGAGGGTGGGCTGTCTTGAAAGATCGTGGAGGGTGTTGTTCCTGATCAGTCTACCTAACATGTAGGCAGCGTGGTCTCCCTTGCAAAACATCCATTGAAGAAGTGTAGGAATGGGGAATCCCCATGTGCGATATGGATTGTGTTAAACATTTGCTGTCAACCAGGAAACTGCTTTCCCATGAGCATTTGGCTGTGAAACCAAGGCTCTGTATCTTGTTGTGAGTGAATTATTACGTAGGTTTCAAAACGCCAGCTAAACAGGCCTTCGACAGAAGTCATGTAGGGTAGTTTACAACAGTCATAAAGAGCTACGGAAACAGAGTAGTGTTCAGGACTGTCAAAGAGGATGGAGATACACTGGTTGTGATGTCCAAGACAGGAATGCTTCTCAAGTATTCTACTGTATGGGTCATGTCTGCAAGAGTAGTCTCAGTTCACAGGAGATCCTGAATCTGGGTAAACCCAGTAACCTGCTACTCACCCACCACTTCTGAGTAGCTATACTCAGAGGTCTACTGCTGCAGGGAAACAACCCGGAATGTTTCAGACGTGGCAACAAACGCTGAATATGATTTTGAACAACTCTTTTCTTACAGGAAAATGAAAAGAGCAGGCTTTTTGGGATTTGGAGGCAGTATGCGAATGAAGCGAGAGATTGCAGCAGAGTCCTTGGAAGCGGACGCACCAGTGATGCTTTGTGCTGCCCCTCAGTTTGAGTCTTTGGCTTTTTCTGAACCGATGAGACACGCAGAGGCAGAAGTATGCTGGAATATGATAATGCATTTTGATAGTTTTGTGCATGACTGCTTGGCCTTCACCTCGACTTATCCTGCGAATGAAACTCACTAAATCTGACAGACTAACATAGCTACTGTGCATAGTTTGGGTTGGGATCTTTGCATGTAATTTTGCATTGAATGTACAGTAATTGCATTCAACCTAACCCCTCTCCCTCTGTCCCCACCCCCCTACCTTGCCCATGGGTTCTCGTTAATATAGCAGCACATGTCAGGGTGGGTGGGTGTTTGGGAGTTCAACATCCTTTTCCACCACGTATGGTTGACATCAAAGATGGGGCAATGAGAAAAGGCCAGCACAAATATCCCAGCCAGGTTATGAACGCAAGACCCAGGCATCAAAAGTCCAACGCTCAACCATTTGGCTATCCCAGCTCCCCAGCAGCACGTCGGTGGCAGTTACAGTAGTAATAATAGTTCTTAAAGATCGAGCACCACTAACTTTTCTTCAGCTTAGTTCTATCGACATGTCAAGCTAACGCTTGTAGATCTAATGGTCAAGTGTATCATCTTCGTTGATGATATATGTATGTGTTGCAGGGTGGAGGTTTGCACATAAGTAGCACTTAGTAACAGCAGGTTTTCACTGCTGCGTCTTCAAGCCCTGCAGTTCCTTGGGCGTTTCAGATATGTGTGCTGAGGAAAGGCCTACCACACCATACCCAACCCAGCCTAGTGTGGTCTGAAAAGTATGTGAACCCTCAAACAGCCAACCACCAACGTTAGTTTTAATTCTACATCTGGAAATCAGCAAATCGTACACACTATAGTGGGGAAACCGTCCTAGCTATTCCAGAAGTGACATTGTGTGTAAGTTGCGAGGCTTAGTGGCCCCCTGTGGTGTACTGGTTAGCACTTTGGACCATGGACAGGGAGACCTGGGTTCAAATCTCAGCCGAGACAAGCAGGATCTTTCTTACCCATGTCAGCTTGTGCCCAGAGCAGGTGTGCTATGGGCCTAGTGGGGAGGCTGTTGCCACACAGTGGAGACGCGCCCACTTCACAGGTGTGACTTTGAGGGTGCCTCAAAGTCTCAAATCACAAGGACCTCCATCATTGTACATGTAATCATCCTCATCCTGATCATCATGCATAATAAAAGTTGCCCCAGCTTCTGGGCCCTCCGTGGATTCCACCCATTACCTGGCAGGAATACCCGTGGAGCTGGTGACGAGTTTTGCAGAAATAAAACGAGAAACATACAGGAGTGCCTTGACTTTCATCAGAAAAAAGTTTCTTCCTGGTTATGAATGGTTTGTTCCTGTAATACAGCAATACAGACACAGTCGGGTCAAACAGCAATGAGTGTTCCAGAAGGGGATGAAAAAAAAAAGTGGATAATTTTAACTTTGAAGACATCTCTTTTTGTGCAGAAAACACTATCAAACCAAGGCAGCTGAAGGAGTAGGGTTGTATAAGAGGAATTTGAGGACAAGAACACCAACAGAGTCAGAACTGCCGGACGCCATGTTTAATTTTGATGAAGCAGAGATATTTCAGGCAGTACCGTTGTGTGCATCAGAGTTCTCTGCATCTGCGCCTAGCATGACACATGTAGCAGCAGAAGTAAGCTGTAAGGAGTATGATGTAATTTTGGGCATCCCTTGTTTTATGCAGCTCTGCTTGGCCTGCATGTGACTTGGACCTGATCTGTGGAGTATGATGTAATTTAGGGCACCCCTTGCAGCTGTGCTTGGCCTGCACATGACTTCGGCCTGATCGGCCTGTGGAGTATAATGTAATTTTGGGCACCCCTTGTTTTATGCAGCTCTGCTTGGCCAGCACCTGACTGGACCTGATCTGTGGAGTCGGGTTACTCAGTCGGTTGAACACCGGACTTTGTTGAGGATTTGAACCCTGACAGAGCCAAAACCTGTACAGTTTTTTTTTGTTTTGTTTGTTTTTTTTTTTTTTCCAGCAGTGTCCCCACCTTTGAAGTCAGCTTCGCTGTGCTCAAAAAGCTTTAAACCTCAAAATACACCCAAGCTGGACCAGTTGTGTGAATGATTTTTAAAAGGTTTTTTCAAATCAAATTTAAAAGGTTTTTTTGTTTGTTTATTTACAACTTGATGGCCTTGGCTACTGAATGTACTTTTGGATGGGATCTTGAAAAGCCCAATTTTAAAGATTTTATTGCTCACAGATCGTCCTACGCTGTTATCACACTAGTCATGATGTGTAATCGAGGGTCATGTATCCAACCAAAGATAAACAAGGAGGAACGGCCCTGTCCTACGAAGTTGTTTCTCCAAATTTCATTTTGTCGTGTTGTTATTGTTGCCGGTTCTCCCCTCTTCAAGTCCTACCAATGACACTAGTCTCTAGATCCGCTACGATTGATTAGCCACGTGACTGGGGGTGGGGAGAGAGAGAGAGATGACGTCAGTTCTGTGAATTAAATATTTGACGTCAGCCTCTAGCACTGAGATCGTCTGAGGATGCTTGTTCATGTCTTGTGATTTCCCTGTTGGCTTTGTGACTTCCCCGACTGAATTATTTTTCACATGAAACCTGGAAGACCTAGAGAGCTGGTGAAATGTCGGAAGCAGTGATGATACTTGCAGATTTTGTCTGTGAACCAAACATTTGACGTCAGCCTCACGCTGCTCGTCTGACAGATGGTACTTCATACGAAGAAGTACCTGTGATCTTGTGATTTCCTTGTTGCTTTTGTGCCTTCCGTGACTGAATTAATTTTGACATAAAATCTGGAAGATCTAAAGAGCTGATGAAACGTGGACTTAAGTGCCTTGGTTTGTACTTACGAAATTGCAAAATTGGAACTTTTTTGACCGGCGCTTCTCGCAGAAAGATGAAAAAAATGAAAAAAAAGCTCTGTTATTCTTAATACTAAAGCTATAATAGTGCAGTAGTTCATGTCATATGTGCAGTCGTCACAAGGGACAAAAATACCGGAATGATGAGTAATTTGAAGGAGTCTTTTCATAGATATTTGGCCTTAATATGCAAAGCACCCCTACCTCGGAAATATTTTTTTACACAAAACCTGTCAGAGCTACAGAGCTGTGCTACGAAAACAGTCAGTATAATTGCATGATCTTCCAAAGTTTAGAAAATGAAGCCATTTGAACAATTTTTTCGTAAAAATACGTAACATGACCGATTTTTTTTAATGAGCGATAACTGTTCTAAAAATGTGGCAGGATAAAAATCGTGAAAGGTAGCTCTGGAGAATATGACTGCCCAATTTATCTCAAAGTAAAAAGCCCTCCAGCGAGGTGGTTTAGGAGATAGCCATCATTACATCCGTCCACACACGTCTCACAACTCCCGCCAAAAAGAACGCAGCAGCATAGTGTGCACGTCCAGTGTCTATGACACAGATTTCGTTACGTCACAGTGTGCGCGAAAGTATGTATTGTCTGGAGAAACACCACAGCCTTGTTTTGTACTACTGAAACTTGCTGCTGCGCGTAGTTAAATCTGCCCCATTGTATAAAGTTGTTTCTCTGTAGAGAAACAACTTAAAAATCAACACATTAATATCTCTGTGGTGGCTGGACCAATATTTATATAATGATAAAACACAACTGACGCTGAATAACGCTCCATGAAAAAAAACACTCTAGCCCTACAAGCTACAGAGCATGCGTGTCTCAGTGCAAAATGTCCCACGCTAACACTGCAAGGTGAGGTTCGCCCTGCGCCATAGGGGATCCCATTCTAACTTCAATCAAGCTCGGCTAGTAAAAATCATCGTACAGCTTAGGTACGCTGCCATTTTTCTTACATAAGCCTGACGTTTTCCTGTGCTTAGCCACCACGCAAAAGATGTAGCTACCAAAAAGTTTGTTGGCTGGGATCCCTAACCCAGGATGTGACTTCCCTGCATGATCACTCATGGGTTAACTGAACTAGCATCACACCACTTAGACTCCTGCACTAATACTGATTTAAAAAAAAACTATTTTGACCATACAGACAGTCACAAGTACTTGTGTTCCAAAACAACAACCTCCCTATATATATAGCCCACTACTCTTAGACATGGCGCCTTTACATGTAAGTGCGAAAGGTCATCATGAACAACTTACTGTGTCTCTGCCCTGGATTCTTCTGGTCTCAGTCCGCTGCACCCTGTGACACCCCAGCATGGATGAAACTTTTCTGATTCAAGGCGTATTTCAGCCAAATCATGTCAGTCAAAGAAGGAATGCTCTGTTTCTAAAAAGTGCTTTATCATGACAACAAAAATCATTACAAACTAGCACACTCGCTGAACATGGTTCCCCAAATTAACACTGCAGATGACGTACCCCACGGTCAGTTTGTGTCCTTATGCCTGCAAGCGTCCATTGGCTGTGTATGCACACTGCTTTTGAATTGCGTAAGTGCAGTTCTCTTTTCTGCTGCCTGCTTAACACCTTTTTTATTTCTTTTTTTTTGTCACCTTGTCATACAGTATCATCTCTTGTAGCTTGCTTGTTCACATCAGTGCTTCTTATTTCTTTATAATATCTGACTTTTTTTACATACCCATTTTTGTTGTTGTTGTTGTTGTTGTGCAGAATGTGTTTTAACCGATTCTGGTAAAATTATAGCTTACTCTGGTGGTAAATCTCTGAGAGAGTGGGTATTACTGCTGAGCTAGCTGTTGGTCTTTTTTTTGGTTTGTTTCCATTTTGTTGTTTATCTGAGCATTTCACTTTTATAGTTTTCTTTACGGTTTGTCGTTATGTTTGTACGTGTAGAAGTATTTTGCTTGTTTCTGATATATATATATGCTAATGTCACGTTTGCCAGTTGTATCACTGTGTTTGATTTTTCTGAAGTTTTTGTTTAACAATAACGGAGTAATTACTTTCCTTATTAATTGCTTTACTAATCTTGAAATGGTGAAGTAAGTTCAATATGGTCATAATTATATACTATTGAGCTATTTACAACTGATTAGCTTTTAGTGAATTTCTGATTTTACATTTCTTATTACATGTATGTCTATGGAGGCAGAAAATCATGGGAACCCTTAGTCATGATCAGTAGATAAAACACATTTATTCCATATTTGCACACTGAGGAGCCTTGTCAGTGGTCATCAACAGTGGCAATTCATTCAGTTTTGATAAACATTGGGTATACATATATCTTGGAAAATGTATTCGTGCAAGTAGTACTGCCAGTTTTAATTTTTAGAATAAAATATTTGACAGTATTTCAGAAGAATTACTATGTTTTTGTCTGGTTTCTCTATTGATTTCATGGTTTGTCTTTTCAATCAAAATCATCATGATATCAATGTCCCATACATAATTTCCACAACCAGGTTGGAGAGGGAGGCGCCACCACCATGTACGAGATAGTACGCTCCTCCACTATCCCAAGTGACAACGTGGAGCACAAGGTGACTGTTGGGCTGGTTGACATCAAGCCAAAGATCAGCTACACAAGCGTGCCGCAGAAAACCCCGCACGCTTTCATGCTGGCCAAGGTCACTAACTCCTCCCAGTACACCTTCCTGGCAGGGGAGACCAGCATCTTTCTGGACAACACCTTCGTAGGCAAGGTGAGATACTTTCCTGTTTGACGTATCATATCTTTTCTTCCTCCATCAGTAGGGACTGTATGACAGTCTGAAATTGTGAGCGTTCACAGTAGAGGTATGACACCAAATTCTTGCAAAAGGCATTATACGTTTATTCCATTCATTTTTGCCTTTTATCATGCTGAGCACATCTGAAAATAAATGATCACTGTCACCAGTACCAGTACATGTACTTGTAAATGCAATGCTAAATTCCAAGGCTAAAATACTTGAGCTGACCCTTCACACCAAGTGATTGTAATGTGTTTAGTCCTGTGTATGAGAGAATGCCTGCAATTCACGTGAGTGGGTTAATTCAGTTCGGAGCACTTTCAGCAAAGTAATGGGGTAAAGCGCCTACATGATACTCGATTATTGTTAGTATCAGAATCAATCTTTTTTGTGTGCAGGCATCCATGAAGGATGTCTACCCAATGGAGGAGTTTGACTGCTCTCTGGGCGTTGACCCTGCCGTCAAGGTTACATACAAGCCGCTGAAGAAGTACCGGGCTTCATCAGGAATCATTTCCAAGACAGTCAGCAACACTCACGAGCAAGTGATTGAGCTGAAGAACAATCACGACTATGCCATTACTCTTCTCCTGATTGACCAGTTGCCACGCAGTGCTGACGAAGGCATAAAGGTTTGTATGCTGTTTACTTCACACATATATATGTATATATCTCTCTCTCTCTTTGGAGATGACCATCCCTTATTTGGGAAGGTAATGCGCATAAAAAATTAGTAGCAGGAAAAAATTGCCTTGGGCATGATCTTAAGACAAAGGCACAAGAGGAATACACAGCAGCTGACAGAGAAGTGAAGAGGAGCACCAGGAAGGACAAGAGGGACTACATCGACAACCTGGCCAGTCAAGCAGAGGAAGCAGCCCGACAAGGGAATCTAAAAGACCTGTACCAGGTGACCAAGAAGCTCGCGGGCAAATTTCAGCAGACAGACAAACCAGTGAAGGACAAGAACGGGCACCCACTGACAACAACTGAGGAACAGCTGAAGCGATGGGCAGAACACTTCAGGGAGCTGTTAAATCGCCCCATCCCTGAAACACCACCAGACATCCCACCAGCTGAGACAGAACTACCCATCAACTGCGACAAGCCCTCTAAGGCGGAGATCAGGAAAGCCATCATGACACTGAGAAATGGGAAAGCTGCAGGGCCGGACGAGATACCAGCAGAAGCCATTAAAGCAGACACAGAGACAGCTGTCAACATGCTGCACAGCCTGTTCAGCAAGATATGGGAGAAGGAAGAGGTGCCAGCCCAATGGAAAGAAGGGATCGTCATCAAGCTGCCAAAGAAAGGGGACCTCAGGGACTGCAGCAACTACCGAGGGATCATGCTCCTGTCAGTGCCAGGCAAGGTTCTCAACAGAATTCTACTGGAGAGGATGAGAGAGGCAGTCGACCCCATGCTCCGAGACCAGCAGGCAGGCTTTCGCAGGAACAGGTCCTGCGCTGACCAGATTGCCAGCCTACGCATCATTGTGGAGCAGTCACTGGAGTGGAACTCCCCCCTCTACATCAACTTCATAGACTATGAGAAGGCCTTCGACAGTGTAGACAGAGAGGCGCTGTGGAAGCTGCTAAGGCACTATGGAGTTCCCGGGAAGATCATCTCCCTGATCCAGTGCACCTACCAAGACATGAGCTGCAGGATTGCCCATGCCGGCCAGTTGTCAGAAAGCTTCGAGGTGAAGACCGGAGTCCGCCAGGGATGCCTGTTGTCCCCGTTTCTCTTCCTCCTGGTCATCGACTGGATCATGAAGACCACTACAGCAGGCAGGAAAAACGGGATACAGTGGACACTCTGGACGCAGCTGGATGACCTCGACTTCGCGGACGACCTGGCGCTCCTGTCTCACAGCCACAGCCAGATGCAGGACAAGACTACGTGCCTGGAAGCCACATCAGCCGGAACAGGGCTCAAGATCAACAGGAAGAAAACCGAGCTGATGAAGATCAACACCACTGCCAACACACCAGTCACAGTCGGTGGAGAGCCCATCAGGGAGGTGGAGTCTTTTGTCTACCTGGGGAGTGTGGTTGATGGACAGGGAGGCACAGACCGAGACGTCACAGCCAGAATCGGCAAGGCAAGGGCAGCAATGGTCATGCTGAAGAACGTCTGGGCATCCAAAGTTGTCAGCATAAGAACCAAACTTCGCATCTTCAACTCCAACGTGAAGTCAGTTCTGCTCTACGGATGCGAAACATGGAGGACAACAAAGACGATGCAGCAGAAGATCCAGACATTTCTCAACACCTGTCTGAGGCGCATCTTCAACATCCGATGGCCAGAGAAGATCCGGAATGAAGAGCTGTGGGAGCGAGCGGGGCAGGAACCAGTGGCCAAGCAGATCCTGAGGAGGAAGTGGGGCTGGATTGGACACACCCTCAGGAAGCCAGCATCCAGCACCACACGCCAAGCCCTGACATGGAACCCGCAGGGGAAAAGGAAGAGAGGCCGGCCTCGCAACAGCTGGAGGCGGGACACTGAGGCAGAGCTATGTAAGCAGGGGACCAACTGGACTGGAGTGGCAAGACTAGCCCAGAACAGAGTGCGATGGCGAAGGGTTGTCGATGGCCTATGCTCCACGTGGAGCCAAGGGCCTAAGTAAGTAAGTAATGATCTTAAGAATTTCAAAGAAGCTTATGATATCAACATAAATCACCCTCCCCCTCCTCCCTCCCCCTCAAAAAAAAAAAAAAATCATTTTTTTATTTTTTAAAGTACAAGATTAAAAACAAAGATCTTTGTTTTATTGTGAATTTCTGTGATTTTGGGACAAATGGATTGTCTCAATAGTGCTTAGCAGCAGCAGGCTTCTACTGCTTTGTCCTCCAGCCCTGTGGTGCTTTAAGCATCTCAGAAGAGATGGATCGATATATGTACTTGAAGAAGACCCATACCATACCCTACCAAACCATACCGTACTGTACCATACCATAGTTTTTCCACCTGCTTTGCAAGTAAGGTCATGGCCATAGGATTTTGAAATGAGGTCGGCTGCTCCTTTAGATGGTTACGATAAATGTGCAGTTACCAACGCACCCTCAAAAAAGAGGCAGGCTTTCTGCCTGTGGTTGTGCAAAGTCACCTGATGCCAATGAAGTGCATGAAATCTTGAGAGTGAGTCACTCAGTCTCTGTTTCCCCGTGCTACCTATTGCTTGCATAGTTGGCTACCATTGCTGTTACATTTGTACTCTTTGATTATTTCCCCTATCCTGTACCCTGCCCCTCTGTGTGTGTGTGTGTGTGTGTGTGTGTGTGTGTGTGTGTGTGTGTGTGTGTGTGTGTGTGTGTGTTTGAGCATGAATAAGCACCCATGCATCTGCATGCATGCGTGTTAGCATGCGGGCGGGTGCACATGCACGTGCATGTGGATCATTCTATAAAGTTGTGTACCACGTGGGTCACCAACTTCAGACGGACATCTCGCTGCATGCCTAGGCTCTGTTTAGCATCTGTAACTATTTATTTTTCGTCTCGAGGTCTGATATAGTGGAGTGAAGTATTTTCTTGTCTGATGAAATGCTATCTGTAGCCACAGGACATAACTAAAATATGCTGTCTTGTCGGTTTTTTTAAATGAATTTATAATTCTTCCTCTATGTCACACTTTTGGTACACAACTTGTGAAATGACTCTGTGTGTGTGTGTGTGTGTGTGTGTGTGTGTGTGTGTGTGTGCGCACGCACGCGCGCGCGCTGATCTTTCAATCTCTCTCACCCACACTTGGTCAGCTCTTTGGGGCTCAGAACAGCTCAGATTCTATCAGAGGGTTATGGATTTGAATCTCAGTTGTGTGACATATTTTGCGGACCTTTTTTTGTTTGTGCCCAAATATTTCAAAGCTGTGTGTGGTGGACACAAAATTTAACCCATCCACCCACACACCCCCTTTCTCTTAATTTCTCTCTCTCTCTCTGTCTCTCTTTCTCTATCCCTCTCTCTCTCTCTTGTCCTGAGTGTGATGCTTTGTGTAGGTTGCTCTATATTCAGCCAGTCCTGCTAGGCTCTTGCAGTCCAGCTCATAATTTGTACGCCTCTGGTATTACCTGAGTTACAATACATATTAAACTGATAAAGTACCATCTTGGTGCCTCTGTCTTGAATCAGTAAATGTGTCCCTAGTACGGCTATGTACATAATTTACATTTTATGAATGTTGCAAAGTTAACAAACAGCTACAGCAGTGTACCAGCAGCCATATCTCATCATCCATGCTTACCATATGTTAAATACAGTATCAGTCAGTTAATCAATCAGTGTATCAATAAGTTAATCAATCAGTCAATCAACCAGTTAATCAGTCAATCAATCAATCAGTATGTTTTTATAAGTACATGTAAATAAAAATCACCTGCACATGTGAGTGTTCAGATCGAGCCATCATGCGGACAGGTAAATTGAAATACTTGGGGGTGCAAAAGCCCCTTTCTTTTGGTCCAGACACTGTACTTTCCCGCCAAAAGTGAAAAAATGACAGGAGAAATGTTCTATCTGTCTGTTCTGTCCCCCAGGTGAATCTGCTGGAGCCCCAGATTGACCTGAAACACCCAGAGAAGAACAAGGAGGTCACCCTGAACAAGGCAAACAACATAGAGTGGAACCTGGAACTCAAGCCTGCTGAGACAAAGGAAGTCACACTCAAGTACATAGTTGAGCACCCAGCTAATCTCGGCATCTACACTGAGGAGGTTGCGATTCAGGGCTAGGGATAAATCTGTACTGAAGAGGCTGGGATACAGGGGAAAATATCTGAGGAGGTCGTGCGATACAGCTAGGGCTAAATTTAAATCTGCACTGAGGAGGTCACAGCATGGGGCTAAATCTGTTTTGAGGAAGTCACAGTACAGAGTGAGAGGAGTCACAAAGGAGATTATGATAGGGCTAAATTTATTTGGAGGACGTTCGATAGAGGGCAGATCGGACTGAGGAGGCTATGATAGGGCTAAATCTGTACTGAGGAGGCTATGATAGGGCTAAATCTCTACTGAGGAGGCTATGATAGGGCTAAATCTCTACTGAGGAGGTTATAGTACAGGGTACATCAACAGTAAGGAGGTCACAATATGATCTTCCCAACCCTCCTGGTTTGTGCATCTGACGAATAGGGTTGTTTTGGGGTTTTTTTGGTTGGTTTGGGGGGTTTGGGGACAATTTTTTATTCAGGCAAAGATGTACATACAGTGGTGTCCAGTAAGAGGTTCAGTTCAAGAAGGTATCCCTGTGCTTGGAAAAGCCCATAGGAAAATGCATATGCCAGGCATATATACTACCTTTGTCAAAAAAATATTGTCAGCTTGCACTGGCATGGCAAAATAATACTTATGCAGTACTTTAATTGGGTAGAACAGCTAGTGCAATTGGTCACTCAGCTAGATCACTACATGTCATATGGTGCCCATTTCAAAAGCCATATTCATTTGATGTAGTTTACTTACATTTGGCATTGGAGATCATGCAGGTACTGAATAATAATTTAGTCATCTTCTCTTTTCATGTTTTGGTTCATTTCACGTAGTAGGTAAGAAATGGACTCTCCCAAATGAAGCTGACGTGGCATGCTACATTCACCCGGAAGCGACCTTCCAAACTGAAAAGCTGTGACATGATCTTATAGTTGTTCAAATTTCTTTGAAATAAATCTGACGTTTTGAAAACTGCTGATAAGAATTTAATTATCAGCTTTTGCCACAATGCAGGCAGCATGCACAAAAATGTTCATGTGAATGTGTAGGATGTGAAACCCTGTGAAACAGCTGACCTTAACTCAGACATGAAAATTGCTGGCTGCCAGTAGAAACAAATGGCTAGAACATATCTTTGCGTTTGAAGAACAAAGGCCAGAATGTGACTGTAACCTGTGCTTTGTCTAGGTATTCCTAGCTGCATACAGTATGTTTTTTAGATTGCAGAGTTATGCATAGACTCCTTATGCTAATTAATACATGTATGTGGTGATGTGTAGGGATGCTGAAGATGCTTGCCGAATGATCGTTGATTCATGTAGGTTTAGAGTTATAGGTAGACTGTAGGTTTTACAGACTTCTTTTACTGTTTTGTACGCTGTGCGCACATGAGGACTGTTGGGGGGGGGGGGGGGTACCTTTTATATGCTGTGCATGCATTTTGACATTTTATTTCAAAGTATATTTTTGAAAATTTCTTTCTTTCTTTATTTGTTTATTTTTGTTCTTTGTACTGTTCATGCACTCAGAAAATACACAGAAAGTGCATACTTAAAGCTGATGCCAACAGCAAACTACATGCACACATAGAATGTGTACTTGATATGTTTGGGTTGATTCTTGATTAAAATAACTACATGAATGAAGGAAGAAAAAATGCCACATAGGAACCTCTAAGACTGTTTGCCGAAAGAGGTGATGCTCCATTTGGGTTGGAAGCTGTTTTCTTAACTTTGAGCATGCAGTGCATATTCAAGAAATATGGCTTTCTTTCAACACGCGATGCTTTTTTTTTTCTTTTTTTTTTTTGTTCGATTACTTAGCTTGCGAATTTCTATAAACCGACCAGCCCTGTCAGCTGCCTCGCTTTACATTAGCCCTGGGGCAATATTACGTACTGTGACGTGAGGCTGCTCGTTGGTAGTTTGTGTGATACTTGTAGTTTGATTAATCTACTGTTTCGAAGAAAAGAGTTCAGCACATTTGATGCAGAGCTTTCCACAACATGTACGCTGGACAAGCTCATAGATGCATGCTTTAAAATCTCAGTACGTATGGCAGGCGTGCAACAGCATGTAGAAAGCTTTTCACTGAATGCGATTAATCTGTGAATTGAATCTCTGAATCACTTTGGTCACATTACAGCATCTGCATGAAACCATTGTGGTGACTTGGCTGCAGCTTGTATGTTCTTCTAGAAGCTTACTGTGTACTGAGGAGACGTTATTTTGTCGCGGACTCATTGAGGACCACCTAGATGGTACTGATTGGTCGCTAATTGTGGAAAATTTGTTGAGTCCGGTCTCCTCAGGAATGGACCATAGACTCAAAGAAAGTCGTATTTCTGTACTATTAGCAGCCACAAAGTTGCGAAAAATGTTGCGATGGCCAAATAAAACATCTATCCGGCAAACATCCTTAGAGCTTCGTAAGTGCCGTTTTCCATCTCAGTGGCATTACGAACATCGACGCTTTATGGGGCATTATCTGGAATTCCTTCTCCCTAGACAGAATCATGTTTCAGTCAGTAGTTAAGCATTAGCTTATAGCTTTCTGACAAGTACATCTGTTACTGTTTATTCATTGCTTACATGTTTGTATTGCGCATATTTCACATGTACATGCATTATAGAAACTTTTTTCAGGGAGCTTATTTTCAATTTCATACAGACTGTTTTTTCCCTTGCCAAATCTACTGTTGCTCAGTTTTTTGTCCCCAGTGGAACTCCTGAACTTGTGTCATACATGCAGCTTAAAGGCCTAAAATATCCAGGTGGCTGGATGGAAAATCTTGCTACTCTTGGCACGGACACTCTACTGTTTTGTCAAGAATGCCAGAAGTGGAGTGGACTATTTTTCATTTTCAGGCCATTTTTTTCCACCACTGACATGACAGCTGATTGTTTGAAAAGTTTGACTATTGTTGGCAGCTTGTAAAATGGGTAAACATTTCAGACATCAGAAAGAAGAACTTTCATGGGAAGCTACATGACCATGCCTTGTCAACAGCAAAGGATGCCTACATGGCTGTCGTGTATTTTGACAGTATTGTGGCCTGTGGTATTGCATAGACAAGAGCTGTTGAAGAGCTTTGACCATTGCTTTATACTTTGTATTGCACACACACGAACGCACGCACGCACGCACACACACACACACACACACACACACACTCTGTGCCACACTGACAGAGAACTGTAACCAACGCTCAAGTTGCGACTACTGGATGACTGACACATTTGTGCCATGTGAATTTTTCAGTAATACAGATGCACCTGTTGAAAGAGGTGTTTTGTTGAGTATGACGTGGTGTTGATTCGGCAGGTACAGATTAGTTTAGTTCCTACATGTAACATGTGAAAGGAATTGTTGATGTGCATGCTTTTTTTAGTTCATGTGGGTAAGGAAAGATTTTCCTTTGCTTTGCTAAGGTATTGTTACACTTATTTGTTGTTTAACCATCAAGTATATAATTATGTACTAGGAATAGCACACTGTCCATGACATTTTTTTAAAAAATTTTATTTTATTTTTATGTACCAGTACAGTACAGTCGAACCTGCCAAGGCGGTCACCTGTATAAGCTATGCCACTGTCTAACCTGGTCACCCCTGAGGATCCCCTGACATGTTAGCTGTTGACATGCCACCCTGGATAACCCCGGTCACCTGTCTAAGGCGGTCAGTTTGGCCCGGTCCCTTGGGTGACCGCCTTACACAGGTTTGACTGTATATTCAAAATAGGACACACCATGCCTGAGATAGGCCACTCTAACTCAGTGACATCATCGTAGCCGCTCACCGTTTCAGTAATATGCACAGTTTCAGTCTGTGGCGACATTCATATGGTCAAGCAGATAACTGTTGGTACAATTGTTTGTTCGTTTCTTTCTTGGTTACCTGACTCTACCCTCAAAATTCCTTTTTAAAACGTATGGATGATGTATGGGGAGGGTTACACGTTTTTGTTTTTTTTTACATGTATTTACTTGTTTATTTAGAAACAAAATCACAAAGTTTTGGTGAGCATTTCAGCAATAAGTTTATTGACAATGTTATGAAGTATCGTGGATCTAGCATGAAAAGTGATTGAGCTATGCACGTTTGCATGAAGGTGTAGTAATTGCATCCACGACATATAATGAGGGTTAATGTTTTTCTAGCGCAAGTCTTAGTGTTACTTGTAAAGCCTACATCAAAAGCTGTCGGTGTAAGTAATTTGCACACAGAATCTGCATTTATGTAGCGCATGTGTTCATTAGGACTAAATCATTTGATGTGGCATTCACACTCTCACCGTGTACGTGCAGACACCTTTACACTAGGGTTTGCTAACATTAAGATAAGATATACCATCAGGGATATATATACCAGGTGTATGCATGTTCCTGTACACATGGTTTTCACCTATCCCACCTCATTTTCAAGTGGCCTCGGGCATTTTGGTGTCTCAGTTGCTGTATGTAAAATTTGTTTGAAAGGTTGACGGTCTGAATCACTGCTCTGCCAAACTTTGCACAGAACCTGTTTCAGTGTCACAGTTGCCTTCATGGTGGTAACAGCTGGCATCAGAACTTAAAATCCTCCTCCCAAAGTTTTGATCCATCTTTTTAGGTTTCCCAGTTGGACCCAAAACAAACATCAGTTCTCTTTGGTGATTCTTATCGTGAAAGCAGTGCAATATGCACACAAGTGTTATTGCGAGTAAAGGAACTTTTAATGTACCCTGTGTATACAGTTTACTTCATTATATTCATACAATATTTTGTTTTGTATGCATTGACATAGTGTATTCTTACTGTTGTGCATTTTTAGGGTTTTTGCAATTTACTGTATGCAGTTTGTTGTTGATGATGGGTGTTCTGTTAAAAGCTGTTGAATATTTTCCATTTTCAGATTTCTACAATTCAGCAGTATTTCATCAGGGAAATGTATTTCGTCAATAATTGTTATAATAGTAATTTTCTATAATCACACCCAGTGAACTCAGGGGCACATTTAACTTTCCAAAGGAGACATGTCGGCTGTTCTGCACACAGTTTACTCTTTTATGAGTATAAGCTAGGATATTTGTATACACTTGTCGTAACTGTGAAAATAATCATTACCCATCTGACTGAACAGAAAAGGACTTCATTGAATTGCCATTATGTGCTGATGTAATGTGTAACCTCACGAGTGCTGCTGCTGATTCCTCTCATCAAGGGTGTCAGAAAGAAAATGCTCAGCATATGCGTATATGTATTCATTACTGTGAAGATTCTGCAGTCCTTTCAATTTTCCTCTTTTTTTTTTTTTAAAGGAAATCCTGGGAGAAGCCGATCGTTTGAGCAAAAAGGGTAACTGATGACAGTTGTGTAGGGTGATCTTGCACTGCTGTATGGACAGTTCCCTGTCTTTATCCCCCCCCCCCCCACCACCACCACCTACACACATGCACGCACACACACACACAAACCAGCTGATAGTTTCTTTGCTGGTTGGGTTTTGCCAGAAGAACAACAGATATATTGGCAGCAGCACCCAAGCAGCTCATAATTATTTCAATTATTAAAATTAAAACGAAAAAACACCCTCTCCACCCCCCCCCCCCACACCACCCTCCATTCCCCACCCCATCACTCTCTGCCCCCTCCCACCCCTCCTCCCCCCCCCCCCCCCCAAAAAAAAAAAAGTGTGCGTCATGGCAGTTGTCATGCTGAGAGTTCTGTTTTTGCTAGATTTGTATAGGATAGGTATAGTGGAACATGCACACAAACTTGTTATTTGTATATTATATGTTGATCAAGTGCAGCTTTTTCGTGTACCTGTATTGTTGATTTTTGTGGTGGTTACTCTTTTTTAATTTTCACGGCTTATTTTGACTTGAAATAAAGCTTTTGTAGACTTGAAGGTGGTCTTGTTTAGCTTCATTAATTTTACTTCTTTGAGCAAGCAAGCAAACAAACAAAATTATATTACCCTCAGAATCATATGTTCTGTTGGGTCCACAAAATACAGGCCTTTTGGATCTACAAAATGTGCGTGTTACAAGTGCGCATGCATGTATATATATAGACTATAGACTCAAGTCAGTCCTCAGTCTGAGACCTCAGAATGTGTAGTAGAGACAAGGCGGTGGTCTCGACATCTCTCACACGCGGAATGGCGGAAATTTGGAATTCTGATGGAGTGTATAGGACAACAGGTGTTCAGTATTGTGATCTACAAAGGAAAGTTTTACCATATCCTAGCCACACTCAGTCTTGTGCAGTGACTGATTTGGGACACTGACCAAGGCCGTCTGCTGCAATGCAGAGTTTTGTCCAGAAATGACACTGCACAGACTTCGACCATCAGCAGACGAATACTGCCTTGATCCATGAAGTTAAGTCAGTAACACTGAGGGTGGAGTGGTACAGTGAAATGGCCTGTTGCTATCAGCGAGGTAACACTCTTATGTGGAGGAGATTTTGGTCGCCGCTAGGTTGTCTCCCCTCGTTCACGGTGCTCTTTAGCGGTGAAGTTTATTGTCCTCCGTCAAAATGGCGACCTTGAGGGGAGCCGCATCGCTACCGAAGATCATTCGTCCATTTATTGCCAGGCGTGGACTTTCGGCAACGGCAGTTTTGTCAAGTAAGATCAACAGTTGACAGAGAAATCAGTTAAAACTATATATATTCAGCATGCATGTTCGGGAGCTGCATTGTGCAACGTCCGGTTTGACTTGAGTTGTTGCAGTGGTCTGAGTAGGCTAGCGCCGTAGAGGTTTCGCATTTTACTTTTTAGTAATCCAGGAGTTTTCTTCGTTTAATTTTTTAATTTTATATATGGTCAAGAGTACAGAGTTGAGTCTAGTGAGTGTGACATGAGTACCCAGTTTTCAGCAAAGTGATAAACAAACTATTTTATATGAATTTGGTGTGTCTTGTCATGAGCAATCTTCACAGAATCTGATTTTCTCATACAAGTTGTCGATTGGCCGTATTTGAAGAAATAAGTTGTGAGTTTGTACATAACATTAAACACTGTCACAATTTTGCAGACTTGAAATTTCAAGGCAAAAACAAACCAGTGATGTTGTTTGCATTTTGTGTTTTTATTTTGAAGGCTTAACCTTCAGCAATATCACAAAAGAGAAGGAAAGACTCACTAGATGCAAAGAAATGCAATGAAAAAGTGGTGTGAACATAACTTTACGTCAAGCGGCATGTTAAACTGAAATGAGCACCATTATGACAGAGTACTGATACTGTTTGGTCAATAAAACCTTCTTAAGAACATTGTTTGGGTTACTCAATAATAATGTAGTGCAATACATGAACAATAATAAATGATACGTGAACAGAAATGGATTCAAATGTTTCTGGTTTTCTGCTTGACGGAACATGTCAATAAAACCCTTTAAAAAGCTAAACATTTTATTCCAGTTATTATTGTTTCCCAGTGAAATTAAAGACTGACCCTTGAAATACATGCAAAAACAAAAATAACAGTTGCTACTTCACTGTGTCCCTGAATAAAGTGATCAAAGAAAGAACTGAGCATGCTTAAACATAACATTACAACATGACAGACTCATTCCAAACTTTTAAAGTCACACAGAAGGAAAAGGTACAAAAAAATATATTACCAGTGACTTTGTTTTTATGGTAAATACACCTTAGTCACACAAAAATGTATCTAACAGATTTAACACATGAATTATTACCATATCCAGCTGTCTGAACATAACTTGACGCACTTGAACACAACATTACACTGTGACAGACAAATTTCAGATAGCTAAAGTCAACCAGAAGGAAAAAGAACAAAACATATCAGTTGTAGTAAGTGTGGTTCAATGGGAGGTACTCTTTAACCCCCTCAAAGTATGATTTTAAGCTTAATCCCATAGATAATTGCTATCTCAAGCTACATGAATGTAACTTTACACAACTTCGAACATAACACTACACTGTGACAGACTCATTTGAGACTGTCAAAATCAAACAAGAGGAAACGGAACACAAAAAATGTATTACCAGGAAGTGTGCTTTAATCGAAGGTACACATTCTCTTCACAAAAATATGATTTAAAAGCATAATAAAATTGTTAACTGTCATTATCAAGTTGCTGGAACTTAACTTGACAAACACTCATGCAACAGCTTTCACTCAAACACACACAGGAATGATGTATACAAACTGCTATAATCAAAAAGGGGCTCACAGCATAGGAAATAGTGAATACATATCATTTTTCAGTACAGCAAAGGAAAAAAATCTAACCTTTGACTGAACATAACTTGAAACCCACTGTCTGTGTATAAAGTTGTGTTCAAACACAAACAGCTCCTGCACATTTTCTATTGGTGTGATCCTGGAAAAAAAAACCACAGTCATGAATAAAAACACATAATTTCGCTGTCCTCTATTTCTGGCCATTAAAAAAATGAAGGAATGCCCAAGTTGTTGTTTGTACATAACATAACAACTGCATGAATCTGGGTATGGTGTGTAAAGTTAACTTCAATAAACAAACAGATGAACACACAAAAATGTGTTTGAATGGAAATTTTCAAGACTCCAGGGAGAAAAATTATTCCAAAGATGTTTAGCAGGATATTTTATTTTTGTTTGGTGCTAGACTTGTCGTCGTATGAGTTTGAACATAATGCTGACGACCTTCGTTTGTGAGTAAAGTTGTGTTCAAACCAGAGACATCTGAAATTTTACATAAGAAAGCTTTACTCCCCGCAAAGGATCTTTTTCCGAGTAGCTTTCCACCTAAAAATACCTAAGGCATTCATTGTTTGTTGCTGAATACACAACTTTTGTAACAGAGTCATGAACATAACGTTTACAACCTAAACCACAAATGTCTCCACGGCTGTATCGATTAGAATCACGACAAGGATTAACATCCACGTGTTGGTGATACCAATCACCACACTAACATCGAGTTTACCATTGCCGCTGTTGTCAGCAGTATTCCAAAATGCACAAGAACACAGACTCTTTGTGTTTATTCACTTTTTGCTGCTGAGTTGACTAGATTTGTCTGAACATAACACTTAACACTTAAAACTTACCCTCGGGATTATCAGCTGCCTCCTCCAGTGACGGTAATCAAAGTCATCGGCTCAAAGAAATCATGCTTCCAGCTTGTGTTTGAAACGGCCGCTGGTTGAATTTATCTCATACCCGAGTGTAGCGATCGATTTTTTCTCGCATGAACATAACAAGAAAATTAACACACCGTCGGGTCTTCGAAATCAACACGAAGTTTCTTTTCAACAACACGAGATATATCGATGTTCTTCCATGAAAACTAAAGAGTGAAAAAACGATGTTGAGATTATGCAAGTTAGGTATTTCGCAGGACAAAAGTACGCTCGACCTCGGTGGTCGATGTTGATCATCGGAAGTTTACGACGACGTTATGTCCAAACGTGCCTACATTTTCAGTCATTTTTCTAAAAAAACGGAAAATATTTGACACCTGCCAGTATGCCGACTGAAATAAAGGCAGTTTTGAGCATTTGGAGACAGCAAATGGGTTCACTGACCGTTCTCCATGTTTCTCAAAATAACACTTCAGTGATCGCAAGTACTTTCTGTCACGTTTTTCTTCCACTGCAATCACCGATTTTTCGCCAAAAACCCAGAGTTTTAAACGCAAGAAGTAAATGTACCACATCCAATTCTCACTGTTTGAAACTCTGATTTATACTGAACAAGTGAGCCAAAGTAGACAACTGTGCATGCTTTTTAAACAAATTTGTAGCATCATTCATGTGAATGGGTAGCCATTTTGAGCAGTCGACTCACCTCTGTACTCTTGACCATATATATATGTTGTTGAAATAATTTTGACCCCCCCACCCCCACACACACACTGACCAGCTGTTAGGCCTTGTGTATTGTACACACACACTAACACACACACACATCTGGTTTCAGCTTACAGTTACACGATCTTACGTTTCAGGTTTCTGGCAAAATGTCTATTACGTTTACCAATTTGTACCATTCAGATCTCCGTACTTTAAACACTGGGCTTGGGCTTTATGTTGCAGATTGGAACAAGGACTGGAAACCAGGACCTTTTCCGAAAACACCCGAGGAACGTGCAGCAGCAGCTAAACGATACGGGCTCCGAGTTGAGGACTATAATGTGTACCCAGATGATGGTATGGGATATGGTGATTACCCCAAGCTGCCATTTGCATCTGGAGACTCAAAAGATCCATATGAGGACTGGGACATTCCTGAGCTGAAGAGAAACTACGGTGAACCTGTGAGTGCATGTTCAAACCCAAACCTCTTAGATTGCCCCCAGTCACATTCCAATCCCTGCAAGAACTTCAAACAGAACGTTTTTGCTGTTTGTTGATGGTCTAGCTATTTAAGAAAATATAGAACATGAACTTCTTAAGCATGAGAGAAATTACCATAATCCCATTAGGAAAAGGGTGGTTTTGTTGTTCAGGTAGCATTACTAACAACGTTTTGTGCTGTGGATGTCTAAAGTATTAACAAAACAAAGCACAGAGGTTTCATTAATTTGTATTTAGTTTTACATTGCAGATGCAAGGCTTGTTCTTTTATTGACAATGTAGTTAGCTGCTTTAATTTTCAAAGTAATACAGTTTGTTTGTTGTTCTTTTTCCTGTGAATTATGTTTGTTCACTTTCTTTCTTCCAGCTGCATGCTCTGGCAGACATCATTGGTGAGGACAGATGGGATGCCAATGCCAACCCCAGATATTCCTAGTAAGTCACTAAGTGCACGTTCTGCTATATCGATAGAAGAGAACCAGAAATACACACACACTCTAGCTACAGAAATAATTCCAAAAGAAAGCTTATTGTCTGCACTTTTCACTGATACCAGTAGCTTCATACGCCCAAAATACCCTTTGTTCCCTTTTTGTGGGGTTCCACCGCATGATGTTAATCATCATTGAATTCTGCCCTTTTAGATGGATGAACTTAGTGATATTGCAAACTGTCTTTCTTTTTTTTCTTTTCTTTTTTTTTCTCTCTTTTTTTCTTTTTTTCTTGCATTGCACCACTGACATTTTTCCTCACTGGTTTTGTTTTCAGTCTGGACATGTTCTTGACCTTGGCAGGATTCCTCACCACAATTACAGTAATTTACATCCTGACTCTGCCATACCCTCTTTTTCTGCCCGTGGTAAGTTTCTTTTTTATAGGTGTTACACTGGTAGACGTTTGTGTGTGAGATGAGAAAAATACAGGGTCTGTACTGGTCAGGGAAAACTGGAAAAGTCAGGGAATTTTACATAACACTTTCCAATCACTGGAAAGTCAGGGAAATTGTTTTTTTTTTTTTTTTTTTGGGGGGGGGGGGGGGGGTGTTAAAGTCAAGGAAAAGTCAGGGAATATTGAGCACAGGCAGTGAATGTGACAAAAGTTCACAAGGAAATCTCAGCTGGTCTGAGTGATTGAGTGAGAAGCCGCCTTCTCAGTCTTAACGTTGTGTAGATGGCTTGCAAACTGCTTGCGGCGAGTTTGTCTCTCATCTCATCTCATCTCTGCCGCAGTTGAAAATCACTACTAGTACCTACTAGTACTGAGTACTAGTAGGTCGATCTGTATCCCATTTGTGTACAGTGAGCGTGACTAATTAGTAAGCAGCCAGAACCTCGCCACCGTGCGAAACAGGCAAAGCAACCAAACTCTAACCAAAGCACTATGTCAACAATAATTATGATCATATATAAAGCCATATCCACAGAGTAGTTCCCGGGAAACATGAGCATAGTTTATCATCAGTTTAGTTGTACATCTTTAGCGTGTTGTTAGCAGATTTCAAAAACATGGAAAAGGACACCATGAGACACCAATTCAGTCCAACCTGTGGATGAGACTAGATGGTGGTGATGTCACAGTCAAAGCAGTCTGTATACAAGGCTTGAGACTCGGGGAGAGAGACAGAGAGAGAGAAAACAGTTGACACCTGTTGCAAGTGTTATGGTGCTTCACTGGAAGCTTCCAGAAAGTAGTATGGATCCTGAAAAGAGAAGTTGAGCAGTGGTTTACTAGGGGGTATAACTTAAAAGATAGTTGCCCCCTCGCCATCCCTAAAACGTGTTAAAGAACTGCATTTTTTTTTTCTTTTAGTAGTGTAAAGAAATTCATAATTTTTCACCGTCCATCTGCAGAATGCTTGCAGTCTTTCTGTGGAAAAAGGGTCTGCAGGTTTATGAAATCAGTACCAGGCCCTTTTTCTGGATAACACTTACATTTTATTTACAATAAACTTGCAGGCAGAGAAAAGAGAATTCACATTTTGTCTTGGAGAAGATTGAGTGGTTGGTTTGCCCTTCAAGTTCAATGTTAGCATTTTTGATAGCAAGTCTATTTTGCTACTACATGTAATATGTGGGGAAAAAAATTGTGTGAAGGAAAAACAAGATTGTAAACACACACCCAAGTTTAATTGTTTCTTTCAGAATCATTATAACACATAGTGCTGAAACTGAGCAATACACACAGTATTTCCACCTTTTTTTTAATGAACAAGAAATATCCTTGCTTTTCAATGAGCTGTTGGAGCAAAGCATAGATAAATTTGTATCGTCCTGTTACCATGGTACTGTGCCACCCATTTTTTGGCTCCCTTGTGTAACAATGGGAGTCTATGTTTTAACCCTCCGTCGTCTGTCTGTCTGTCTGTCTGTGTGTGTGTGTGTGTGTGTGTGTGTGTGTGTGTGTGTCCAGAAAACTTTAACGTTGTCATTTTCTCAGAATCTACAAACAGCAGGGACACCAAACTTTGCATGCTGATAGACAACCGCAAGACCTTTCAAAACATATCATTTTGAATGACCTTGACTCAAGGTCAAGGTCACTAAAGCTCTCTGTTTGAAAATTTTACATTGGCATTTTCTCGTAATCTACAAACACCAGAGGTTTTAGACTTTGTATGATGATAGACATCCATAAGAACTTTACAGATATCCATGTGTTCAGTGGCCTTGTTTCAAGGTCAAGGCCGTACAAGCTATTTTTGTGAAACCTTAACATTGGCATTTTCTCAGAAACAACAAACAGCAGAGGTGCCAAACCTGGCGTGCTGATAGACAGTGATAAGACCTATGCACACATACCATCTTAAATGACCTTGACTCAAGGTCAAGGTCATTAAAACAGTCTGTTGGGAAATTTTACATTTGCATTTTCTCAGAATCTAGAAGGATCAGAAGCCTCAAACTATGTGTGATGATTGTCATTGGCAGCACCTTTACAGACATACCTGTGTTCAGTGACTTTTAGTCAAGGTCAAGGCCATGCAAGCCTTTTTTTGGAAACTTTAACCTTGGCATTTTGTCCATAACAACAAACAGTAGTGGCACCAAACGAGGCATGATGATAGACAGCAATGAGACCTACCTTTCTGAATGACCTTGACTGAAGGTCAAGGTCATTAAAGCTGTCTGTTATGAATTTTAACATTACTGTTTTCGGGGGAACTACAAATACTAGAGGCATCGAACTTGGCATGATAATAGACATTGATGAGATCTCATTTGAATGACCTTGACCAAAGGTCAAGGCCATACAAACTGTTTCGGGGAAAATTGTAATATTGCCAAGGACGCAGAGCGCCAGAGACACTTTACTTGGCATGATAATGGATAGTAATAAGAGCTTTACATACATACTCTTGTGAATGACCTTGACCTGTGTCACAAGGGAGCCGTGGAGGCTTCTGCCTTTCTAGTTTTCTCCTGGACGCAATTGCATGGTGATTGTTTTCCATTCCAAGGCCCCTCCTATACATATATATATATGGAATGCTTGCCTGATATTGTCTGTGTATATTATGAGGCAGGACAGGCACCATAAATGAGTCTGCTCATAGTCTAACCAACTATCTGCCCACCAGGGATCTTGAACCCAGCAGCTAAGGATCCTCAGTTGGATACCTTTAACCATTAGGCCATATGATGTGTGTGGTTGAACGTGAAATGCTGTTTTCCGTTAGTAAGTTTTGAAGAAGCCAGTAAATACCGGCCCCCGTAGTGTAGTGGTTAGCACTTTGGACCATGGACCGGGAGACCCGGGTTCGAGTCCCAGCCGAGACAAGCGGGATTTTTCCTACCTAGGTCGGCTCCTACCCAGAGCGGGTGTGCTATGGGCCCGATGGGGAGGCTGTTGCCACACAGCCGAGATTCACCCACTTCACGGGTGCGACTTTGGGGGTGCTTCCCTTAGTATGACACGTCGTATGATGTGGATGATTACACGGCCGGCACCGCAGGTGCCGTAGTTCCCGGGCCTGGTTAATGCCGGGATATTTATGACAGGAAGCGTGGAATGCGGCCCTGTCCTGCAGTCCCAAACCACATGGACCTCCATAGCATCATCTTACTATCATCCTCATCTCCATCATCATGCATAATAAAAATTGTCCCGGCTTCTGAGTCCTCCGTGGGTTCCACCCATGACCTGGGAGGAACACCACTGGAGCTGGCAAAGAGTTGGGACAGCAAAAAAAAAAAAAAAAAAAAAAGCCAGTAAATGATGCGAAATATCAAAGGGCATCACGTTGTTTCCATTATAATTCTGTCTGTTACGTGTCTTTGTTGCAGATGCCAAAGCAGTACCCATTCAATGATTTATACGTGGAAAATGGAGGCAGCCCAGAGACCGAGCCCAGCATCAGACACTACACTTTTGAAGCAGTAGAGGAAACAGATTGAGGAACAGATGGATGCATTGTGTGGACTGTAAATACTTAGTTTGATAATAAAGGACTAGATCATGTTGTTTCTTCTCTGCATACATGTGTTTGTGGTGTAAATTATGTTTTGCTCTCTCTCTCTCTCTCTCAGTGTGGTTTCATAGGGTGTTCATACCACAGCATAGGGTGTTCATACCACAGTTAACGACCTGTGCTGTAACATTTGTATGCATATATGATGATCTGATACAGATCACCTGCACTTTCATAACCAAACCAACTCTAAATATGAAAGTAACCAAAGCAAGACCCCCCCCCCCCCAAAAAAAAAAAAAAAAAAAAAACACCAAAAAAACAAACAAACAAACCAAAAAAAAAAAAACCAACAAAACAACAACAAACAAAACACTAAAAAAAAAAAACACCAAAAAATGGACACACCAGTACAAAATGGAATGTAGTGATTTCACCGCTAGCAGTCTGCAAGTGGCTATGGGTGTACCTCAGTTGTGTACAGCATTTTGTAATTTAGACCCAGAGTATTGATCGTGTTCCCATGGAGCTTTCACAGTCACAGTGACACTGTTCATCATTTATTTATTTTGTGCTTCAGAACACTGAGTGTAGGTTAACAGATGTTAATTCATTTTTTTCCCAGCATACAAAAAAAATAAATAAATAAATAAATAAATCCTGCATTTTCTGTAATTCCTGCCTAAATGTACAGTTGTAACAAATTTTAGCCATCAGTTACAGTGGTCATGCCCACTACAAGCTGTCAAAGGCCAACCACAGGAGAACTGGCCTCATTAAACTTGGCTTTGTGTATCTGCACAGCAGCAAACCAAAACCCACAGCATTTCTTGGCCTTGTCCGCTGTTCACAAAATAACAAATCGGGCCCAACTGAAACTGAGAAGACCTGGACCTGACTATTCACCATCAGTGCGGTACTGACTTGGTCAGTTGCCACCAGTATTGCTGACATAACTCTGATCAGGTAAAGATTGGCATGACGCCAGCGCTGCTTGGTTTTGTGGCTTAGAATTCTTGAACAAGGGTCGGTTTTACTCATCAGCAGCAGAAAATTTCATATACAATGTACTCGGTGGCAGGGAAATTGGGGAGCATGACTGTGGCTGGCACCTCTCTTGCCCACTGTTCGTCAATCCTCCTGTTCCCTGCACTGACTGAATTGAATATTATTCAGTGAAGTTAATGCAGCATTTGAGGTTTTGCGAGTCTGACACTCTCTTAAAAAACAACACAACAATAATAACTGATGCCAGGTGGTGATGATCACTAGTAATTCATCGTCAGAGAAATTATAGACTAGATCATTTATAGCATACAAATTGATATACCCAGCTTTGCCTGGGCTGATGATGTGATGTATCACTATGTAGTCTGGTCTCCCTGTTCGGTGATACACAGATGGAAAAGGATTTTAAAACTGATTTTCAGCAATATTTTTTACCCACCACTGAGATTGTTTCAGTTTAGGATACCCCTGAGTGCAACCAGGGCTGATAATGTGGTGTGTCTAGTGAGTGTTTTCTGGTCTCCCTGTTGGACGATACATGGTGGACAATTACAACTTCTGATTTTGCGAGATTTTTTTCAGCCATGATGTCAGTTTCAAGACCCCACCTGAGTACGACACCAATTTTGATCACAACGTGAGAACTCTTGTGTTTTCTGGTCTCCCTGTTTCGCGATTTGTGATGGAAAAGGACCTTACATTCAGATTTACTCCTTTTTTTTTTTTCTTTTTTTTTTTTGCCAGATCTGATGTGCCTGGGGTTCCCCTGAGTACACTTATCAGTTTTGATCAGTCGTGATGTGAGCCGGAACTCAAAGTTAGGAAGTATCACGCACAGACAGATCTGTTCATTGATATATAATAATCATTTGCACTTCTTTTTTTTCTTTTTTTTGGGAACACTATTTTTCTTTTAAACACCTCTCTCTAAGCGCCGTGAAGTCTCCTTCCGTCATGATTCATCAGTCATCATCATCATACAGCACTGAGTGTACATGTACTGTACATGTAGAATGAGGTGTGCAGGGAGGCCAGCAAACACCGACTGCTGTGATCAGGCAGTAAACAAGGCCATGTAATATAAACCTGTCAGTTGCCTGACAAAACAAATACTCAGTGACGTAATCTGTCAAATATCAGTCCCCGCATTGATAACAGCGTGATGCTACCCCGGCTGGTGAGACGGCATACACCCGAGTACAGCCAAATCAGTCAGTCCGACGGTACCTGTACACCCCTTTATGACCCACACCACCCCGGCCTGGAAAAATCAGCAACACCCAAACAACCACACACACACTGACACACACACCGCCGGGCAGTATTATATATCTAATTATATATCTTCAAGATGTGTTGTGCGGCTGCCACAGTCAGCCGAGGCGGGCCCTGGCTGAGAAAGCACAGCAAACACTGGAAACGTCAGTTTACAAACAAGCTTTGGATAAGTACGATTCCGGAACTGGCCTCTCTTTCTGAGTACACTGCGCCTAAGTGTGACGACAACCACTGAGAGGGTCAGACGTAATGATCAGCTGAAAAATCGTGACTTGCGCTGGGGCCGCTTTTGTTTGAGCGCCTTCTGAGAGGCACGCAGTGTTGTGACTAACCCACACGCATCGTGACCCCAGTCGTTTGCGTATTGACGGCAAGTGACGTGGGCCCTTAATATGTACGAAAGCCTGTTCTTGTCAAAAAAACAAACAAAAAAACTTCGTGAACTGGCCTGCTCTAGTTTTGCCGATCACGTTTGCGCTTATACCCACAGAGTTATAAATAGCAAGGTCGTCTAAGAGAGATAGTCACGAAGAACTTGAAACGGTCCACTAGCTTAGCCAGGCTGGGGGGACATGCCGAGGCAGCTCAGTCAGTGGCGATTTTATTTATTTATTTATTTTGCAAGTGCAAAATTCGGCAGTGTTACTTCAGCCAAATGGTCACAATGCAACAGTCCCTCTGTCTCAGCTGTAGTGCCACAGTTTGGAATACAGCAGCTGCGGCTTTTCTTATGCAAGCATGGCGGCTGCCCCGCGGTCACTCACTACTGACAACTGACTTGATGCGTTTTGATTTTGTGCATTACATTCGGCTGGTTTGTTATTATAGGCGATATTATACATGTGGAATACGTGTATCAGGCCATTTGACAGATTAAAAAGAAACCCAAACTCTTGGTGTCATTACTGATGCATGCCTGAAGAAACTGCCTGATCACGCAGTGAAACTGAATAAGTATGCCTACATAACTCCATCCGGCCATACCACACACCGACCCCAAGCCACCTTCCTTTCCGTTTGAGGTTGTCCGCTGCCATATTAGTTCGTGAAGAATCGGAGCCGTAGTCTTACGTAACATGGTGAATTGCTAGAACAGCATCAAACAATGTTCTGACTGCAACTGGTTACCATACAACCCACGCCGTGTGTTCGAAAGTTTTCAGTATCGGCTACGAACTAGCTCAGTGCTCGCACACCTTCTGGCCGCGATAAACGGTGTAGAAATGTAAGAGGTGAACCGTGCGTACCCGGAAGACTTGGAACACCGCTGGTCGGCCTTGGCTCAGCTACCTGCTAGGTTCCCTACAGACTGGGATTGTAGGTGCTGTTGGCTGTCGTCTGAACGCTGAATGTGTCGGGCGTGTGTAGTGTGCTGCGCGTGTGCTTTGGGGTAGGCCCGCTGCAATTACGTGTGTTGTGACTTCGGGCGAAACGGACGCTTTTAGTGCGAAGGCGGAGTTGACTGTCTACCCACACTGCTTCGTCAGTCCGTCTGCTGGACTGGTCTGGATACTCAGTCGTCTTTAGACTTCAGAAGTCATGGACTGGTCGGGGATTCTCCGAGCTGTCTTCATAGCCGCCGTCTGTGTGATCACAACAGGTAAGGTGTGGCACCCGAGCCTTGCTCGAGTGTTTGTATGTAGATGTAACAAAACTAACTGTCTCGTTGTGTTCCGAGACTGTTTCCGTTATCTTGATTTGGATACATCGTGTCTACGTGTACCGATTGTTTAGGTTGGTCGAGACACAAAGCAGCTCAGCTGTTCTACAAGAATATTAACACCCTCTGTCACGTTAGATATTGATCAATGTCTGTCAGCATGAGGTTTGCGATGACCGCGAAGTGATGGGTTTTTCGGATCCTTACGATTAACTGTGGCTTGGGAGTGGTCAGGAAAGTGACTGCCAGTGGAGCAAACGACTGTGGTTATAGCGGTTTTTACAAGGCTGACAAGTGACAGTGGTATAAATAATGTGGCTGAGTAGAAGTTTCCTCAGTCAGTGTCTCAGTTACAGGCACTTTAAAATAAAACTGTTTCTGAGGTTGGTGGGTGGGGTCGTATCACACACTCGAAGTGTATTTGTACATCAATCTGTACAAGTGTCTGAGACACTGGGTGCTGTATGTGTTTGATAGATCGTGCATTTTCTTCTCATTCACAAATGTCCTGTACTTACATACTCAACAAGGACAATTGTCCCATTATAGTTACTCCACCCCCACAGCCCCCCAACACACACACACACACATACACACACACACACACACACACACACACACACACACACACCATACAGATATAAAGCCTGGCGTAGGGTACACATACAATGTCAGTTTTTGGGGGAGGGGGTAGGACTTGCTCGAGCTGTCAGATAAACATGATGACAATGATCTCTAGGACTGAACACACTTCCAAAGTGACTGTATTGTGCAGTCACAGTCCCCATCCAGGATACTTCCATTTACAATAACACCATCAGGTGGAGATGATCTGGTTTTGTGTCATGATTGCCTGAAGCTCTGAAGCTGTTAAGCTGCTTTGTCTGTCTTTGGGGTTTTGGTCTAGTCAGTGAGATCGATTAAATGGGTCAATACTTTGTCAAGGATGAGGAAACCGAGCAGGGATGTGTAATACATGTACCTTTTTTTTTCTTTTTTTTTTTTGCGGGTAAGTTTTGAACAGATACGTATACAGTGCTTGTATAGTTGTAACTTCATACACTATTAACAGTGGGAAATGCCACCTCACACATTTGCATTATGTAGTTAGGATTGCATCCATGGAATTTTACAGAATAAACAAACACAGCTGATGACAACTCACACATGCACACACACACACACACACACACACACACACACACACACACACACACACACACACACACACACACACAGTTTTTGAATAGATAACAGTGCTTGTAACTTTATACACTAATACTGTAACAGCAGTAGGATATGCAACAGACATTTGCATCATGCAGTCTGTATAAGGTTGTATCCACGGAAGTTTGACAGAACACATCACACACACACACACACACACACACACACACACACACACACACACACACACAGTTTTTGAATAGATAACAGTGCTTGTAACTTTATACACTAATACTGTAACAGCAGTAGGATATGCAACAGACATTTGCATCATGCAGTCTGTATAAGGTTGTATCCACGGAAGTTTGACAGAACACATCACACACACACACACACACACACACACACACACACACACACACATATATATATATATATGTGCACACTGACACACATACACACACACATACACACGCACGTGCGCACACACACACACACACACACATACACACACATGCACAGGATATTCGCAAGAGATGTCCAGAGACCTGTGAGAATGACAGCAGTTTTGTGAGCACGCTATCAAGTGCAGCAGACTTCCCCAGGAGGGAAGTTGTACAGTGTCGGCGTTCAGCATACATGTCATGCCAATCTAACTGTATGGCTTTGTTGGTAGGGAGCTGGTAAATTAAAAGGAAAATCAGTCAATACTTTCGCAGCCAGCCAAACGTTAGAAATGTTCATTCTGTGATTAGAAGGAGCTCTAAGGAGCACTCGTTTCACTGTTGAGGAAAGATAAGATTTTATTTTACCCTCCAAATTTGCTCTGCGTTTGCCAGTACAAAGACCATTTTTCAGTGGTGTGGTATGGACCCCCCCCCCCCCCCCTAACGTAACAGTGTTTCTAAGCTTGTCACCGGTGTGTGTGTGTGTGTGTGTGTGTGTGTGTGTGTGTGTGTGTGTGTGTGTGTGTGATGGACACAATGCTTTTATGACGTACTCAAAGCGTTAAACAGATGTGTGTGGCTGTGCATGTGTGTGTGTTGATGGGGGGGGGGGGGGGGGGGGGTGGGGGTGGGGGGGGAGGGCTGTTCTGACAGACTGGCGGTGGACATGCAAATGTCACCAGACTCTAAAGGTGAACTTTTGTGCTGCATCACAGTAGATGAGAAGCAAATATATGAGTGCGGTCTTTGGAAGCATGATGTACACAGACCCCTCATTATATATGCACCGACCCAGCAGTGTGAATTCCTGTTACCACATAAAATTAACAGATTGTCTACATTATAAATATAATGTACTTCACTGAGTATCCTGCAGCATTGAGTACCCTTAGTGTTGTGAGTTACACTCCTGTTACAGCACTGTAATGACTTTCCTGTAAATAAGTTCATGTGATGCAAACCTCAGAATGACATGTCTTTGCCACAGTATGCCTTTCCTGCGGGCTTCAAAGATCTCTTTTTGACAAAAAAAAAGACAGTGGCAAGTAGTATATATATATATCAGTTTGTCATTCTCAAATAAATTTATTTTAAACAATATGAATCAAAGTACATATAACGTAATTCTCAGTGACCTCCATTTTCAAGTGTCTCTCAGTATTGTACATAGTGTCTCTCACAAAATGAATTGTTTTGCAACTTCTTCATCATTTATGTCTGCAGAGTGTGCCAAGCTGAATGATTACATTTTGGATTACCAGCCGCTGACATACGACAGAAGTGCTGTACATAAACATCATGAGCGTGTGCGGAGGTCGACAGACTCACAGTTAAAAGTCAGATTTAAAGCCTATGGCAGGTAACTGACACACTAAGTTACTCATGTACAGATTGCATATAAATTGTTTTGAATTGTTGTGTTTGTTTTGTTTGTTTTATTGTTCGGATTTTTTTGTTTTTATTTTTTGTTTGTTGTTGTTGTTTTTAAAGGGGGGGGGGGGGGGGGTTTCTCTTTGTTCTGTTCATTTGGTTCATTTTTTTTTTTTAACAGTAACATGCCAAACAGGGCTTAAGGTCCTCCACCTTTGGCTAAAAACTTTTCTCCCCCCCCCCCCCCCCCAAAAAAGAAAAAAAAAAAAGATAAAAGAAAAAAAAAGTGTGTTCCCTTCGTTGAAGCACTTACAATCATGCCAAAACACTGCAAATTTGTCTAATTCAAACCGAACTTTCCACTGGAAAAAGTGTTTCCTCCTCTGAAGCTGCCAAAATGCTCCAAACTGCACTGATTTTAGTCTAATAAAAAAAAATAAAAGGTGGAAGGGGGGGGGGGGGCATGCCCGGTTCTGGACACCCCCTAGCATAACGCACGCTCATGGTTTTGCCACTTCGTCACTAAATGCCACTCACTTTTCCTTCTTTGGACCATGGACCACTTTAACTAGTTTAAGCCCTGCAAAGAGTAAAGCACTGTCTGTACACAGCTTCATAGCTTTGGGCACTATAATCAGACAAAATGTCCTGGGCCCGGACGTAAAAGTCGAGGTTAATTTAACCCACGGATACGGGCCTAACCCAGACTAGGACAAAAGAAACCCAAAAGCAAAATTAAATGAAGGAAGGAAGGAAGAAAAAAATCCTTCTATAACGGCTTAGGCACCTTGCTGGAATAAGCCCACTTCTTGATATTATATATAAAACAAAAGATAACAGAAAATTTAACCCTAGAACTAGTTTAGTTCAAGGTTATACTCTAACCCAGGGCTAAAAGCCCTAACCTTGACTATTACATATGGGCCCTGGCTGACAATAAAAGTAGAGGACATTTTTCCCGAATATTGTCTTCTGTGGCATAGAAATGATTGGACGCTTGTCCGCCTTTGTAAGAAAGTATTGTGACGTTTCAGAATTGGTCTGTGACTGATATCTGACACGGATATGAAGTCCTGTCTGTATTTTTGTTAGTTTTTAATTTGCCCCCTGAAGAATGCTGCTTTCCAGCTGTATGTCAGACTTGCATTCTTACCTCACTGCTCAGTTCTAGCTGTACATTTGATAGTAAATTTGTTTTGACTGGGCGTCCTGTACATATGGGGAGCCAGGGTAGCCGAATGGTTGGACTTCTAATGCTTGGGTCGTGAGTTTGTATCCTGGCTGGGGCCAAATATTTGTTCTGGCTTTCTCATCGTTGCCCCGTCTTTGATATCACCCGTATATATGGTGGAAAAGGACGTTAAACCCCCCAAACACACACCCACCCACTCCTGTACTATATTTTGAGTTCTTCTGATTCTGATCTCTGTCTGCACGGGCAGTCATTTCCTTTCTGATGACTTCCAGATAAAATGTTACATAGGCTTCCTGCATGATGACTTTGTTGAGCTTCTCATATTGATGCCATGTGCAACAGATGTGGCATAGATCTACCCTTACATGTTTATAGAGAAGAGAATCTACCGATCAATACCATCTTCATTCACATGTTGTGCTGGCTTGTATCAAACTACAGCAAGAGGTTCATTCTGTATGAAACCAGATTCTTGTACACACCAAGCTACTGAGAAACCAAGCTGTTCTTTACTCCCAAGTTGTGTCCCTAAATTAATTTTTAGCAACTCCTTGGGACTATAGTAGGGCTCTTCTGCACAGGTGCCTTGTTCTCTAAGCTAATAATGGATGCATGGACAGAGAAGTATGGGATGCTTGTAGGTTTTTGCATACATGTATGTATACATAATGCTGTACAGTCTACAGATCCGTGGATTTTTACTGATGTAGTTCAGCTAGTGTTGTGACTGAGTGCAGAGTGCACAAAAATAGCTCACCCTATGTGGTGGAAAAGGACATTAAACCCCCAAACACCCACCCACCCACCCTCCCAATGATTGAAGGGTATATACATGTACAACCTTTGACATCCATACAGTATCAAAGGGTTGGTTTCCCTGTTAAGTATAATCATATATATATATATATTTATACCACTCTACCACTATTACAAGTCATGGTATAAAATCCATAATTCACCACATGTGGTATTTATATAAACATTGTACCCATGACAACCACGCGTGAATTTTATGGCTGTACCTAAAGGCCATGTCACACGAGAGGGCAAAAAACACTTGAAAACATTGTTTTCAGATGTTTCTCTGCGAAACAGTGTGTTTTGTCGTGTGACATACTTGACAACAATGTTTTCAAAACACTGTTTCAATCGTGTTTTCAGTTTTAGAGCCTGCCCTAAAATCCGAAAACATGTTTTGTGTTTCAACCAATGAAAGCCGCCGTGAGGAGTGTCAAGTGACACCTTCCCGTATCTGCTCAGTCAACATGTATGTTTAAGGAAAAGAGACATCGACTTTACCCAGAAACCCCATCCAGAGGTATTTCATACGCATTGAAGTTCTACATACAAGAAAAGGGTGTCTAGTAGTAGTAAGGTAGGAATGTCTTGACCGTAGCAGGGAAACTTGTTTTCAGTGTGACATCGCCTTAAAGAGTGAACAGGTATTACCCCTAGCAGTGTTCCAGCAGTGTGTTCTAGTGAAAGGATTTGCGTCACAATATGACGCGAAAAGGGACTAAAGAATAATTTACGTCACGACATGACGTAGTTCGACTTTGTATGGAAATGGGGACGAAGGAGCTTTGCCAGTCGCTTGACGTGGAATTGTTGATCTTTTGCTGCGCGTTATCAACAAGCGGTCGTGTTTGTGACAAGCGTAAGCCTAGTTCCAGTTCTCTACTAAGACGGAGGCTTCGAAACGGAAAAGCTGACTTCTCAAAGCCTATGGACAAAGCGAGGTAAAACACTGTGACCTCAGTCAGTGATGTCGCGTGAAGCATTTGGATTGCCGATGTCAGCTTTCAAATCAAAGACTTGAAATGCAGGTAGGGACGTGGTATAAATAATTTTCCCAATTCGGTGCCCCCGATTACGTAAAATACACCACACTCGTTTGTTGATTTCGACCGTAAAACTGCTCGTTAAAACTCGCAGTTTTACGGTCGAAATCAACAAACTCGTGTGGTGTATTTTCCGTAATCGGGGGCACCTCATTGTGAAAACTCTCTCTCTCTCTCTCTCTATATATATATATATATATGCCTCAATAGCTTTAGTAGGCAGCAGCATGTCCCATAGTGGCTATCATTTAGTCCAGTTTAGGAATAATGCTGACATTAACATCTTCTAAAAAATATATATATTGTATTTATGCATTTTTCAGGGATTTCCGTCTGGAGTTGTCACCAGCAGAGAACATCTTTAGCCCTGACCATATGGTGTATACGCAGGACAAGGGCTTGCACTATGTGGACACCTCATTCATTTATCAAGGACGAGTAAAAGGTAAGCTTGACCCAGTGATACTTACGCATGTATAACTAATAGAGCTCTGAACGTGAGACAGCGCTGTGGACACTCTGTGCAAGTGATTAAAAAACAAAAAATTCAATTATCCTACTGAGCAGTTGATCTTACCAGCAAGCTGCTAATTATTATAATTTCTTGTGTTATCCGTGTCACATGTACTGTTCCATTGGCTCAGTGCCAGCCTTTGAGATGCTAGCTGTCACTGTGCAGATGATTGAGTGATGTGATGCTATGGACACCACCAAAAACTACTCAGAATGATCATTCTGTGAGCATAAAAATCTTAAACATTGGGCCTTAGAGCGTTTCGCTGGCTGTACTTGCTGTCATGGTTCTAGAATAGAGGGAAACTGAGAAATGGATTTTTTCAGTATACCTGGTAGTAAATTTGTTGATTTTGACTTGTATGATATAATCTGGATGATGAACAATTTGTATCAGCATTGTCATCTGACAAAATAATTGATAATTTATCATCATTCAGCACTTTGTGTGGTGTATAGGTGTACATCAGGGATCGAAATTCTCCGCCGTTCGGCGGATTTCCGCTTTTTAGAAATCCGTTTCCGCCTAAACGAAGTTCGGTTCCGCCGGAAAAAAAAAATCGGAAAAAAATTCCCAGTCAGTGGTACGCTTTCCGCGAATCCCCACTCGGTACGGTGCTGGCAATACCAACAGCGATTTTGTGTGGCCGATCCCCTACTGTGCACGCGTGACCGCGGACAAAGACTGGGCAATTAGCGCATCGCCCCCCAAACACCACTGCAGCTATGCGGGTGGCTTATCACCTCATCCGCCAGTTCCGACGTCCGAGCCTTTACACCTGTCAAATCACTGACCATTCAAATTGTTTTCACAAGACACCCTATCACGCCTAAGTCGGTGCGTGTGAACGTTTCTTTGTGTGCCAATGTGTGTGAGCGAATTAAGGCGGATATTTGATAGGTATGGTGTGGTTACGACTGAATCCCCCTTGTTTTCGTGTTTGACAAAAAGAAAACGGAAACAGCGAATTCAGCCGGACTAAACTCAGTGATTTGACACTGCAAATCGGCAACGCCGAGATGTCTGTGTACGTCGTTCGGACAAGTGTGTGTGTGTGTGTGTGTGTGACCGTGACGGTGAGAGAAAGGGAGAGACTGTGATGCCGCTGGGAATTCAACCGGACTAAACTCGGTGATTTGACAGCTAACCGGCAACGCCGGGATGTCAGTGTACGTCGTCTGGACATGTTATCCGTTGCGCAAATTTAGGTAAAGCCGCACAATCTTGATGGCTGAAAGACTCCACAGAAACACCAGACTCTGCTACTGAGTCACATTTATGCATACATACCAATTATGCCATGATCTCTACGGTTGACATGCGCTCCCGGGGAATGGTCCGGACACCACCGTGAGTGTCTGTGACGGGCGACCAACTCAGTTGCCAAGTGAGGCTCTACCGTAGAACAAAAATCTGTTTCAGAGATGTAAATCAGTGTCATGGCTTATCAGAAGCTGAGAGTAGTCTGAATGATGCATGATGACCTCAAGCATTGTCATTGTGGGGAACATGCTCTTTCAAGGGTTGTGTGAAATTGAATGAAGACCACAAAAACAAAGTTGTTCGATGGTAATAAATTGGTATGATAAAAAGCATATCTTTTCTGAATTTTTTCATCCCAGATTGTGTGCAGTTTTGCAGTCAGAATGCACCAGATTGCACAGATTTTAATCTAGATTTTAAAAATTTTCCCGGGGGAGCATGCCCCCGGACCCCCCTAGGTAGGGCGCCTTCGGCGCTACGCAGTCGTGGCTTCGCCACTCCTCTCAAAATTTTCCTCTTTTTTCATCCTGGATCATTTCTACCCCTGGTACATAGCTCTGTATTTCGTAAGTCACAGGTGGTAGGGACTACTGGTATTTCATAATCATAGACCCTGATAGTTGTAACACAGTCAGGCATGTGATGTCAGAGCTCAAAGTTATGTATTCACTCATTTCAGTTATGTATTCAAAATGATCCAGTGGCCATGTTGCTCTTGTGGTTTTATTGGTCTGTTTGTGGGAAATGCACATTATCATGGGAGTGTTGTGGGGATCTGGGTGGGTGGGTCATACAAGCTTCATGAAATCTATCACTTTTGCACTGCAGTCCACAACAACATTGAGACAGGGAATTGTCGACTGTTCATTCAGTCCAGTGTGTCCAAGGCTCCTCACACCATAAATATCCAGATGACATGTGAATCATGCTGAATTGATATATATACAACATTTATATAGGTGGGCAGGGCATTATATCCATGCCGGACATCTGTAAATACCTATTCATTTTCAAAATGTCCGATTTCTTTCTTAAACCCCCAAACACCCCCCCCCCCCCCCGATTTCTTTCTTACAAAGGCAGACATATACACACGTCTGTTCATTTTTGCACCACAGAGGACTGGGGACAGTATTCAGAACAAATGTCCCATACTTTTATTGTGAGCCAGAACATTTTGTGTGAGTATAGGTCCCGCGAATATGAAGCCCCAGAGGTGCAGGTAAAGAGGGTCACCTGTATCAGTATGTACCAGGAAGTCTCATAAAAATCACTGGCCGTGTTTGTGTGTGTCTGTGTGTGAATTCCCTAAGGCAACAGCAACAACAAGAGCAACCTACACCACCACAGATACAAATCCGCCTTCAAACCTGCCGTAAAACAAAACTTAGTGGTCAAATCCATCTCATTTCTGGCTGGCTTTTCTGTGGTTGCATGGATTTTCCACACTGAATACATTTACCACTGATATCTACATACATATATGTACATGTGTACTGTGAATTGTGCTGTAATTGACACACAGCATTTGTTTCCTATCATGGTGGTATAGAGGATCACCTGTCCATACGAGTAAGTGAAAAGAAAATCACTCGCCGAGTTGTTGTTTTTTTGTTGTTTTTTTTTGTAGGATGGGGGGGGGGGGTGTAAATTCCCCAAGGCAACAACAAAAACCCCACCGATACAAATGTGTCATAAAACAAACCTTTAGTCACCAAATCCATGTAATTTCTGGCAAGACTCACTGGGTTGTTTGTTCTGAATACATACTTCTATTCCCAACTCAGTTTCTGTTTGAACTGTGGGCAGGTGTAGGCTTTGAATCACTTACACTAGTTCATGATTTAAATACGTTTGTGAAGACGTTTACTTCACTCCCATAACTCAGTTTCTGCTAGAATTGAAGACAGGTAAAGGCTTTGAATCACAAGCTCATGATTTAAATATATGTATGCCTGGTTTGAAAAGGGCGAGATCATTCATGCATCACGCCTCAGGTTGTCCCGTAGCTTTCCTTTGAAATGACCCTGTTTTTATTACTCTTATTGAATTCAGTAAAAAAAAGATCTCAGCCTTGATAAAGTAGTCATGACGCAGAGGGAGTGACTTGATCAAAAGCAGAATATGAAGCATTTCGACACCTGATATATATGTGACAGGTCTCAAGCCGGGACTAGTTTGTGCACAATTCGACTGACTTTGTTTGTCAATGACTAATCTATGGACTTGGCTTTTATTGTTTTTCCCTCTCCACCGCTGACAGGTGTTTCACAGTAAGTTTACACAAGAGCAAGAGCCCATTACCTGGTAATTGACCAGCCCCCCCCCCCCCCCCCCCCCCAAAAAAAAAAAAAAAAAAAACAAACAAAAAAAAACAAAAAAAAAACAAAAAAACACCTAACACACACACACACACACACACACACACACACACACACACACACACACACACACACACACACACACACACCAGGGTACACATTTATTTGCGTATGTAGCTTTTCACCAGTGTACCGGGTAAACAAATTTTTCTTGTTGTCAAAGCTTCAGTTGCCCTTCCCGCACCATTCACACCAGCAGGCAAATAGGCAGAGCACGACTAAGTTTGCCCCGCATAGCAGGTCACGCGGATCGGGTCGCTGAGGTCAGTCAAGCGTGTGAAACCCAAGGTCCGGTGTCACAGGATATCATAGTTTCGGAACCGGATGAATGGGAACCATTCCGATTTATCCTGGCCCTGGTGGCAGGATTTTTCGGAACCATTCCGATTTATCCTGACTCTAGTGAGTCAGGTGCGGGATAAATGGGAATGGTTCCGAAGTATCCTAGGAAATTTTGGGAACCGGTTCCAATTTATCCTGGTTCCGAAATATTCTACGACACCGGGTCGTATTTGAGGCGAGTCGGTTGTGGTTCTTACTGTACTTAGTCCGGTTGGTCAGGGTCGCTGGGAAAAAGGGTGAGCAGGTGAGGGACACGGTGAAAGGGGCGTGACAGGTCGTGCCTTTGTCCGGTCGTTAATTTGAGGATGACTGGATGACTTCAATTCAGCTTGCTGTTATGGTTGTTCCTTGTGGTTTCTGGTCGCTGAGCACCTCTCCCTCTCTCGCTCACACACACACACACGCACGCACGCACATACACGCACACACGCGCACACACACACACACGCGCACACACACACACACGCGCACACACACACACACACACACACACACACACACAGAGTCAGTAACAATCACAGAGTCTCATTAGCTGTCTGTTCTCATTGCCATGTCTTTTGATATCACCCATATGTGGTGGAAAAGGATGTTAAATCCTCAAACACCGGTCCACACACACACACACACACACACACACACACACACACACACACACACACACACACACACACACACACACACACACTTACTTTTTTTCTTGGTTACTTTACATGTGTGTCTGTATTTGTTTTGGTGGTTGCTTAGCATGTTGAAGCAGGCCCAGGTTGTATTGTCCTTGTCGTTTTGCAACACAGGAAGAGGTGTATAGGCAGGTCACGAGAACTGAAAGTCATTATTTGCTGGGTTGTCTTTTCAGTGGGGAAAACTTGCACAGGAGAACTTGTCATTCATAGAATTGCATTTATTTTTCAAATTTGGTGGGCTAAACATTTCCAAAGCAGAGGGGGAGGAAGCCGGAGTACCCGGAGAGAACCCCCGACGATCGGCCCGAATGAACGGTGCCACATACGAGAAGGAAAAACTCGAACCCCTGACCTCTCGCATTGGTGACGTCTCTTAAACCACTAGACCACCGACAGCCACTGGTGCTTCTCTTGTTTGCCGGTATACAGAAGATCTTTTTATTTGACTGATGTCTTCAGTCTTGTTTGTACCAGTGCCCGAAAAGTATCACATAATCCTGCTTCTTACCGTATCACCAGTGGGCAATTTTCAATGTAAGTGTTAATAAGTTTACATATATGGCTCCACCCCAGCATATCAATGAAGAATCATTATACAGCTTGCGCCGCCGAGGAAGAGGTTTTGTTAAGAGATACCATCGAAAAAGTAGAGCACTTCATTTCTGTCAAAAGGCGAAAGGGCAGTGTACAGTTCTCGTCTCCACGGTAAATACCTGAATAGAGAACTTGAAGAAAACGTGATTTGATTATATGCAGCGTCACGCACATCGCGTTGACCGGAGTATCAATGCGTGTCACCATCCCACCGTCCCAATGTAGAAACCACAAACTTATTTGTTCAACAACAGGTAAGGTTAAGCTCATGACACACGGGAGACGTTTTCATTCGAACAGACATGGGGAAAAAGAAAAAAAGAAAAAAAAGCAAGCAAAAGGCTCAAAACACGCTCTGGAAAATATAGGTGAATGACTGACATGCTGTAGCCGCATGCCACACGAAAAACACCATGTTCGCTGTTTGTTTGGACTAAAACTAGTAAAAGCAGTCACGTGTGACATCAGCCACTTAGAGATCCAAACGTCGTGAGGGGGGGGGGGGGGTCAAGGGACCAGGGTATTTGCTGTGGTTTGCTTCTTAGTTGGGGTTTAACGTTCCCGCCACAAGACTTAACTGACGGCCGTAGTGGGCAGGTTATGGGGGAAAGGGACAACTAACCTAACCAGCTGAACATGATTCAGTTCAGTCAGACTGCGACGCCTCTCATTTGATGTATCCTTCCCTGTGATGGAGCAGTGACACAAACTGATCCACTTCGTACAGACAAGGGAGGTATTGACTGTGTGAACTGAACCTATTCATGCAACTCGTCCGTCCATCACAGTCAAGGGCACATCAGATGTGACCGACCTGGCAGTCTGACTAGGTTGAATAGTGTTTAGCTGGACTGTTCAGATAGGGTAGCTGTCCCTTCCTCCCATAACCTGCCCGTTAGGGTCGTTGCCGGTCACATCTTGTGGCGTGGTAGGTTAAACTCAACTATAACCAGGGTAGGGGCTATAAAAAAGAAAGGTTTCGCTCTTTGACATTTCAGTTTGACCTCCGTCACAAGTTGTACCTAAGCTTGTTTTTGAGTGAGAATGCCGGTGCAAAGCGGAAGGTGAAGATGGGGAGGAGCAGAAACTGTAGACAGTTTCAGTTCAGTGCGTACAGTGAAGCGTCCGCTATTAATATTTTATACGTATGAACGACCGGGCCTATAGCCGAAGGGGGTTAGTGACGGGCCGATGACCGAAATGATCGACTTCTCTGCACCGTTGCTGATGGCACGGCCAGACTATGTAGCCGCAAGTTCATCTTTTAGTTCACCCCCAAAGAGTCAGCGTTCACCTCCCCACCTCCCTCCCCCTTCCCTTTCCCGCGTGTCAGTCCCGTCTCAGTGGCTGTTCCGTTCTGTCCCATTCTGTCCGACCAGTTGCGGGTACAGCCTGAGGGTAACGTTCATCTCGGTGGGTGTATCTGTACAGTTTACTAAGGGCCATCAGTCTCAGTGTGTGTACCTGTACTTTTTAGGGTCGACCATCAAGCATGTCGGCATAGAATAAAATTGCCATCTTAAAGGGCGCAGGTGCTTGGGGGGGATTTGTGAGTTGCACGTGATTCAGTGTGTTGCAAGTAACTAGTCAACCCTGCGGTGGATCATTCAAGAAGAACGGCAGTTGCCTGAAAAGGGATGGCCTCAGGAGACCAGGGCTTGCTTGATACAGGTGACCGCGTAGACAGGTTTGGCTGTCTTTTCCGCCAGCCAGCGCAGCAGCATTGAGAGACCGCCAACCATTAAGGGTATGGTGACATTAGCGGGGTCGTGGCTATCCACCCTTAATGTGTGCTCAGCAGTTGCAGTGCATCAGTTTGGAGGTTTACAAAGGGACAGCATGGCGATGCAGTTGCCGTATCAGCTTAACTTTGGCTTCCACCCAGCCGTTCCCATCCACTTAGATCTGTATTTTCAAATGACGAGATAAGTCAGTGTTAGCTTAGCAGAGAGAGAGCGGGGGGGGGGGGGGGGGGGGGGGGGGGGGGGTCGGTCAGTGTACTGTGCAGAATGCAGTGATAGAACAACCTTGCTAAGTGTAATGTTGATTTGTTAAACGGATGTCAGGTCCGCAAGAGCGGGTGGAGGGGGGCGGGGGGAGGAGAAACCACGACAAAAAGAAGCTGACGAAGCAAAGAAAACACATAGTTTGGTTTGGGACAGTCACCGTTTCGTCTCTAGATCCAGTTTAAGTGCTTATCCGGCCATTACATGGCACGCATGACCTCTTACCAAATGACAGTAGAATTCTTTGTTAGTGGTTCAGAAACGACTCTTTTGATGACTGAAATAAATTTCAGGTAAGTCACCGACGGAGGTTAGTCAGCGGTTAAATCACTTTTTAACGGCGTAAACTGAAATCACAGGGTTAATTTTCATGCAGATTTTCACTCGTATTCGACTGCTAGGCTCTTCTCAAACATTCTAGCTCAAATTTGAACATTTTCAAGCAAAAATGGATTCAACTCAGATTTTCAAGTTCAAAGCACACTCGCCGCTTATTGTTACATGTACCGATATCCCCTTTGAGGTCTCCAAACTTCGCACAAGCTCTTCCCCTGAAAGTCACTTTCCCCTGAAAGCAGAGGCCCGCACTGTACACGGGGACGAAATGTGGAGTGAAAGGTGAGATTGATCCATTTCTGCTTGAAAATGTTCAAATTTGAGCTAGAATGCTTGAGAAGAGCTTAGGAGTCGAATACGAGTGAAAATCTGCATGAAACTTAACCTTGTGATTTTACGCCGTTAAAAAGTGATTTAACCTCTTCAGTTTCACCGGTCATTATTTTGTACTTGGAAACAGTGGGCATCACGTCAGCTCGGTATACCTTCAGGGACACGTACAAATCTAGGCATAATTGTCTTTTATTCCACGATCATCGCTGACATTTTCAGTGGGACCGTCACACCGTCGCCGTAAAGGTATTTTAACCAGGGTCGTTGGCCCCATCGTCAGTCTCCCCCAGGCCCAAGGCAGCCGAAAACTGCCTGTCAGAAATCTGATACGGGCTGAGCAATCCATTCCTTCGCGTCACCTGTCAGCAGTCACGTTACAGTTGCCGATCTGTCACCATGGTAACGCAGCACACAGGTGTTTATTGTGTGAGTACAGGCTGGACCGAGAAGCCGCATCATAAAGGCTGGAGTCGTCCATACGTGAAGTTACCTGTTCAGTGACACTTACCTGGATAGAAGTGTGACGATGCGCAGAGAGTGCAACTTTAACAGCAGCAGCAACAAATAAATTTGAGGAAGACACCATATAATATATGCACACCACTTTCCTCCCTTTCCAACCATTGACGGGTACATGTGCACTAAAGAACGTTTGACAATGAAACTAAAAATTCCATCCCCCCCCCCCCCCCCCCCCCTGGTTTAGCGTCTGGTGAACAAAACTAAACCACACACACACACACACACACACACACACACACACACACTTGTGGGATATTTCTTGGTTTAATGATAGTTACGGCACCCGACCTGTTCAGCTGGGAAAGTGTATAAATCGGCCTGTGTGCATGTAATGGTTGTAAACCATGTAATGGTCCATACTCCGGGCTTTGAAACGCCAGCGAACACAGTACAGAACACATAACAGGATCAGAAAGGTGTTGAATGTTTGCTTACTACATGTATATATAGCATGGCCACAGGAGTGTGTACATGTACATGTATATCACCGTGATAAACTTCCTTGTTCAAACATTAAACCCACACGCACGCACACATCAACAGGACCCTAATCTCTCCTTTCACACACAATACCGTGTATTGAAGACACACACACACACACACACTGCACACACACACACACACACACACACACACTGCACACACACACACACACACACACACACACACACACGATAGCTTTGGTGTACATGCTCAGCGGGTATTGACGTATACACTGTAGCTTGCAAAAAACGTGCCCCACAAGGCACTTGCCCTAGACTGACAGGGATAAAGCTCAGATTATTAGTGCTTTGATAAGAACCAGGAACCTTTCAGGTGTAGGGGGGTTTGACTGGGATAGAACATAACGCACGCAACAGTGATCACATCAGTTCAGGTTGGTGAACAGGCGGAGCAATAAAACTAAGAGATTATTCTGCAACTTCCTTTTTGTCTTTTTTTTTAAATGCCGTCTCTGTCTCGTGTCAGTCTGTCTGCCTGCCCCTGCGTTCGTCTGTTCGTCCGTCCGTCCGTCTCTCTCTCTCTCTCTCTCTCTCTCACACACACACACACACACACACACACAGAGAGAGAGAGAGAGAGAGAGAGTAGGGCACTTACCTATTTGCGCATGTAGCTTTTCACAATCAACGAAAACACACACACACGATTCCCATATTCCAGAATCTAAGAATTCTTCCGAGCATCATCACACATGAAGAGTTGCCTGTTCACTTCGAGTATGACTCATAGTCACACTTGTATCCGTACCTGCATAGGGCGTGTGTCAAGCGGGATATACAATACATGTATATGGTATCTGAGCTGGGGGCAAGGGGAGTATCCGACTATCACCGGCACCAGTAATTCCGAACCCAGTCACGACATTGCCGGTGTTTATCAGCTCAGCAAACAGCCATGGCTTGTATGTGCCCACCTAGTAAATTTAGATCCATTGTCCGTACCCAGAATTTATTGACAGGTTGGAGACCCATAAAACTTAATAGCCACAGACTGAGAGGGTACACCCACTGTTGAATACTGCAGTGTTCTAGGATCGATCTTGGTATATGTACTGTTTTTGCTGTTGTGTCTGTTTGTTTGTTTGTTTAAAACACACACACATACACACACACACACACACACACACACACACACACACACACACACACACACACCTTTTTCATGCGTGTTTAGATGTGACTGCAGTTACATGTATCTGTGGAAACTGCTTTTGATCTAGTATGTGACTTTTGACTTGAAATGGCCATTTTGTACACACCTTCATTTGCTTGAATAACAAGCCTTGTTTGTGTGTGTGTGTGTGTGTGTAGGAGGGGGGGGGGGATGAAGCTTATAAGCATACCATGCATTGTGCTTGCTATGTGAATCAGGTTTCATCGAAAAATGTAGGAGCAGATGGTTTAAATATTGTTGAGAAATGAAAGCATTTGTAAGACAGAACTGCCTCCAAAATGAGACTTCCTGGTGGACGTTTTCTTCCCACATGTAACTGTCTTTTCCCTGTATTTAGAGAATGTACAGTCAGTGTTCCAAATAATTATGTGAAAGAAACTTGTTATTTTTTTTTTTTTACTTACCCTGAACTCAAACTAATGTTTTTGTGCCAAAGGGAATGTTTTCACCCCTACTGTTGAAGTTTTGTTTAAAATTGTTGTTGTTTTTTCCTCCAGGTGAACCAAAGAGCTCAGTCCATGTATCCGTTATCAATGGAAGTATTGAAGGTCATGTGGAGCTGCCAGAAACAACATACCATATTGAACCTGCGGCCAAGTATTTGCAGGATCCAGCATTTCACAGCATCATCTACCCTGAAACACACCTGGACAAAGACCCATACAGGTACTGGAAGCCATTTTATAGATCATCTGGAAACCCTTTTATAGGTCATCTAGAAGATGTAGGTGTGCTGGTTTTTTTTGTTTTGTTTTTTTAAATGGACCCCATAAACAGATTTCACAGTTCTTGTATATGTAATTGATTTATGATTTCAGAGCTCGGCGAGCAGCAGAGAGTTCTACATGTGCGGTTGACAATTTGCATGAGTGGATGGAGGCTGCATCAAGCGTTGACGTGACATCAAAGCATTTGCACAAAAGGGTAAAACACACTTTATTGTATTGTGCCTGACAGTGGTCTGTTTGTCGCAAAACTTTCTTGATCGTTGTTTTTGTATGGCGATATGGCCGAGGGATTAGGCCTAGTGGTGAAGCGTCCGTGCTCAAATCCTGAGGCACAAGGTTGAAGTCTACTGGTGGGGAGGAATTTGGTTTTGGAGTTCCCCGTATCAGGTCAGAATTCTTATGCATATTCATTGACAGTGTCTGTCTCGCCATTGTTTACACTTGCATGCATACTCCACTCCAGTGTATACATGAACAGTCACATTCCAACTGAGTGGGGCTGCTGAACGGACAGCACTTGGGCAGATTCATGTATGTGACTATGCATTGGAAGTTGTATGCCTCTGAGAGGGGATGTTACAAGGAAACGAGTGACAATAATAGTCTTGTTCACTTGTGTTCGTTTGATGCAAACAGTGACAGGTCAGGCAAAAACGTATATAAAAATGTCAGATTACGCCGTTGCAGAGTGCATATGCAGAGAAAGAGAAGTGGCCTCACAACATCTACTCCGAGTCGAGCAACAGGGAGAAGAGATCTCCGTTTTCATCGAGTCGTCAGAAGCGTGCAGCACTTGGAGACAAAAACGCATGCCCTCTGCACATCCGTGCTGACCCCCGTCTGTTTGAATTTGTGAAGAGACAAAAACATAAAAGCACGATAGTGAGTAGTTCTTGACCTCCACACTCATTTTCGTTAACTCTGAAGTGTTCACTTTCCATAAAATCATACGCTGAAGTATGACAGACAGTGTGTGTGTGTTTTGCGTGCGTGCGTGCGCGCGTGTGCATGTGTGTGTGTGTGTATCTCCAATGCTGGTGTAGGCTGGGCATTTTGTTTTTGTTTTTGTTTTTGCTTTTGTGTGGTTGTGTTGTGAGTGAGTGTGAGTGAGTGGTTGTGTTGTGTGTGTGTGCATGTTTGTGTGTGTGACCATAAAACAGGTTTAGAAAATGAGACTATTTTACTTTGAAACGTTTCAGCTTAATGATCAAGCAGAGGAAGAGATCATAGCATTTTTCTCCAATCACGTCAATGCGATTACCAACATCTACTCCAATACTGTTTTTGAGGCATATGATGGGTCCATGCGCAACTCTGGCCTTCGGTTCAACATCAGGAGGACGACGGTAAGCTAAGCAGTCCCTCCACTTAATGAATGACACAATAAGTGTTATGAGCAGTAAGGCAAGTGGAATCTTTTCATACACAGCTCAGCATATTATTCACAGAAATTAATGTATATCAGATTGCATAAGTTCAGTGTAGGCCAGTTCAGTGAAGTATTTCTGTTTACCGTACATCCTTGAATACCTGGTTTACTGGATGTTGTCATAGGGACTTGCTTGTTTGCATTTCATTTCTGGCGAGGCATATCCCTTTGCCCTGTCATAATTTGCTTGAGTGCCTGACAAAATGCAAACCTTCACTGGAAACAGTCAAAAAGAAAACTCAGACTCAAGTCATGATAGTTACGTCCAGTTGACGATTGGAGTAAACCATCTTGCCCTCATCTTGACCTCTTTGTTTGCATTTTTGGCAGACAGAACTTTCTCACCATGTGTGTGTGTGTGTGTGTGTGTGCGCGCGCGTGCGCGCCCCTACAGATCTGGAAGGACTGTAATGCCACCACTGTACCTCAAGCCTACTGTGAAAATACACTGGATGTGAGCAACTATCTTGATCTCACGTCGAGAGAGGACCATGACGAGTACTGCCTTACATTTACCTTCACATACAGGGACTTCTCAGGTGGCACTCTTGGTCTTGCCTGGGTGGCTACAGAGTCGAGTAAGATTTTGATATTTACAGTAGCTGCGTGTTCATAAATGATGTGAAAGTAAGAAGGTAAAAAATGCTGGTTTACAGGGTGTGGAAAGTGACAAAAATGAGGTTCAGTGGGTAAAGAGCAGAATTCAAGCATTAAAAAGGTAACCCAGGTGGTGCTGAGAACAGAATATCCCGGACTACCTCCGTGGCATTTTCAGCATAAGACAAATTAATTTAGCAAGAACAGGGTTAAACATTGTCAGCAATGGACACTAAAGAAAAGAAAAGTCAGATCAAAGGAGGTTGAGAGGGATTTTGTGAGATGTTCATTGCGCTGTTCATTACTTCTGTTGCTCTACCAGACACTCAGAGTGGCGTGTGCGGCCGCTACACCACGTTCACAGGAGGTCAGAAAAAGAGTCTCAATACAGGCATTGTCACCATCATCAATTTTGGGAAGACCGTGCCGAACCGCGTCTCACAGCTCACATTTGCACATGAAGTCGGCCATAACTTTGGTTCTCCAGTAAGATTTGTTTGTATAATTATTACATACCTATATTCTTCATAGGATCCAATCCAATCCATTGTCCACTTATAACTCGTAAGAGCCCAAGCTCGACTACCCCTGCCCGCTGTTAGATAATAATAATAATAATAATAATTATAATGTGTATTTCAGGGACGCCCTCCCTCCCGCGGGAGCTCAGGGCGCCTTACAGTCAACACGCACTCACTCACACAGAAACGGAAACACACGCAACATTCCTTCACACGTACAGTTAACTACAAACACATAATGTGCAGCATCATACACGGTGTCCGCTGCCCCCGGCACACACACACACACACACACACACACACACACACACACACACACACACACACACACACACACACACACACACACACGACCAGCAAGATGATGATGTGGCGACAGCTATTGGTTAGGGGCAGTGAAGAGATGGGTTTTCAGATTTTGCTTGAAGGATGGTTTTGTGTCTGCATATCTGATTGATGCTGGGAGATCATTCCAGCAAGTCGGACCCTGGTATGAAAAACTACGCTGACCAAAGGTCTTTGTTCTGACTTGAGGGATACGGAGTTTCCGAGTGTCGGCAGCAGAACGAAGTAGTCTCGAAGGAGTGTAAAGCTGATAAGGCTTGTGAAAAAGAACAAGCCACTGCACACCAGTAGGAGCCACTTCTCTGCACAGGCACTGTGGGTTTAGTCTTGGTGAAAGTTTTTCACAAGTCGCCAGAAGAAAAATGACAGTTTTGCACAAGACATACAAGGGAATTAACATAGGTAAATCCACCACATGTTGTAGTTAGTTGGCCTTAATTTTCTTTTTCAGCATGACATTGGCTCACCCGAATGTGCGCCCTTTGGGACCAGACTGTCAAATGCAGGGGACGGGAACTACATCATGTTCCCTAGTGCAACCAGCGGAGACAAACCCAATAACGATGAGTTCTCACGGTGCAGCAAGGACAACATGACCCGCATTATTCAGCAGGTGGTAAATGGCCAGCGAGACATGTGTTTTACAGGTAACTGTATTACAATACTAGTTTGGGGAATTCGTGAGTAATCAGTGCCAGATGCTTTCGCATTTGGCACATGGAGGTTGTTTGTGATAGAGCTGGCACACTGAATTTTGGATGGTCTGAGTTTTATTCAGTTGCAGCGTTTCATATATGGGAACTGTTATTATAATATATAGACAAAATGTCCTGGTTAACAATAAAAGTATATGACATTTATCCTGAATATTGTCCAGTGTGGCGCAGAAATGATGGAACAGAATTCCGTCTGTCTTTGTAAGAAGGTAATCTATGTCCGACATGGGTATAAAGTCACGCCCTTGTCAGCATAAGCTTAGGTAATACAAACAGTCACACACACACACACACACACACACACACACACACACACACACACACACACACACACACACACACATGCGTGCTAAGAGAGAGAGACTGTGTGTGTGTGAGAGTGTTCCACGAATGACCAGCACAACTGTTTTTTAATCTCTTGGCAGAAAAGGAGGTGGCGGAAAGGGACATGCAGGGAGGCTGAGGGATAGGTTTTGGGTAGAAATAGGAGATGGGGGCTGATGCGAATTGACACATCTTCATTCATTGTTTTGTCATCAGAGAGCGGTGCAGCTTTCTGTGGCAACAAGATCACTGAAGGAACAGAAGAGTGTGACTGTGGTTTCCAGGATGAGTGTAACACTACCTCCAGCTGTTGTGATCCCAAAATCCCAAATGTTGATAATTCAGGCTGCACATTGACGACTGGTAAAGACTGCAGGTGGGTTTAAATCTTTGATCTAACACCTTGGGCGAGGCGTATGCACACCCATGCTGCTTCTACTACATGCTGTTACTATGTTATGCACTACTACATTGCACTACTGAATATGATTCTTAAATGCTGGCATAAAAAGCGAACACACACACACACACACACACACACACACACACACACACACACACACACTTCAAACCTTTTAGTTTACTTTTCCTGCACCTATATACATTATAACAGGTAAAGATGGGTGTGTTTGTGAAGATAGAAATTCAGCTGCAACAATAATTATGATCTACAGTGGGGGCAGTGAGTGAGTGGGTCGAAATGTCATGGGAATGAAATTTTCAGGAATAGTTTGTCGCCGGGAACGAAAGTTGGGCAACCAGACGTTGGTGACCAAATGTCGTAGACCCGTGAATGTGACTGGAAGAAAACCGCCACCACCACCATAACAATAGCATATATTGCTCATATACAAAAAAAAAGACTTAGCCACAGCATGATGACATGCAGTTATGGCAAGGTGTGTCTTCTCTCATTGTGTGTGTTTGTAATTGGTTCAGGTTGCATCTGTTGTGCCGAAACTGTGAAATTGCCTACTTCGTGAAATAGGCGAGTGACTTTGCCTAACTTGTGAACTGTAGGCAGCACATACATTTCTTTTATGTGTAATGTGAAGTGATTTTGAAAAGTTGCCTGTTTCATGAATTAGGCAGTTTAAGTCATGAAACAGAATAATAATAATAATGATTATGAGTATTGTATAGGTGCTTTACCCAATTTCATGAACCTTCTCAAACGCCGTGAGCTGAACCCAACACGCATGCTCACGTGAATCACACATTCTCACACACTGGACATAAACACATTGCAATTACGTGGTGCGAAGGGTCAGCCCAGCTATTTAAATTTCGGAATTTAGAATTGCATTTATTTTTCAAATTTGGTTGGCTGACATTTCCAAAGCTGAAGGGGAGGAAGCTGGAGTACGAGGAGAGAAGCCCCAACGATCGGCCCGAATGAACAGTGCCACATGCGAGAAGGAAAAATTCTTTGCCCCAAGTGGGACTCAAATCCTGGACCGCTCGCTTTGGTGACAAGTCTCTTAACCAATAGACCAACCTATTTCATGATTTAGACAAAACTGCCTAGTGCACGAACTGGGCAAACTCAAGGATGAAAAAAGAGAAGTCTGACACTACTACCACCTACCTCAGTCGTTGGTCCATTTTTTTTTTTTTTACTTAGTTAAAAAAGGAAAAGCAAAAAAGAGAGAAGCAGAAATTTTGGGCTCTGTGGACCAGAGGATTAAGGTAGGTGGTAGTGGTGTTAGATTACAACTACCTATTTCATGAATTGACCAGCTGTTTAAAATCGTTTCACATGTTAGGCAAAGTCACTTCCTTGCCTATTTCATGAAATAGGCAATTTTACAATTTCATCATGACATATCCATGTTTGTGTGAACATTTTTTTCTGCTCTGCTTTCAGCCCTGATTCTGGTGTCTGCTGTGACGATAGTTGCAACTTTATCCCTGAAAGCAAAGATTTAGAGTGTGCTCCAGAAACTGAGTGTGCACAACGATCCATATGCAAATATCCTTTTCACACTGTCACACTTTAATCTGCGCTTGTGTCACATTATAACACAGTGGGCCTGTACCTGGCCAGAGTAAGCCTCAGATTGGTTTCATAGTGTAGAGCTGTGTGTGTTTGGGGGGATTTTTGGTTTTGTTTTTTTTGGAAGCTCTTCTCACGAATATTCCTTGACTAGGCCACTGGAACCACATTCAGGTGCCCTGAACCAGAACACAAACTTGAGTTGACCTTTTGCAATGACTACAGCAAAGTCTGCTTGAGTGGGGTGAGTCAGAGTGAAGGAAACGTTACAAGGTGGTGGCTTTCTTGTGCTGCTGCTGCAGTAGTGGTTGCAGTAATTGTTAGTTAAAGATACATACCGCAGCTTGTTTAAGCTCACAGATTGACCTAAGCTTATTATGCTGACAAAGAATATACATGTAGTCTCATTTAGATGTGAGCAAACTCTGAGCCCATTCCGGGCCGTCATTGCTAGGATATGAGCCAAAATGTGAGTCTATCTGCTGCTACGCATTACAGTGAAAGGTATAGAGCCATGTACGGTCATTGGTATCATGTGACACCCAATAACCCTACAACTGTAAACACATAGTAGACACAGGTCAGGGAAAGACCCACGCGCATGCAGTCAATCTGACCTACTTATGGCACTTGCTCCGCTTTGTAGCGTGCCTCTCGGAAGACCCGTCAACAATTCTTTTAGCAGCTATTTTCTTACCTAGCACGCATGTGAAGTACTGGCACAGCTAACGCAGAAGCAATACTAACTGACAACATGGTGAAGCCCGACGTTGACAGGCACATCCGGGTGACCGTCTGAAGGGACATCACCAGTTTGTCTGGAGCAGATGAATCCTAATGGTCGCGCTGTACTCGAAACTAAATTTGGGGAGGGAGTACAGTTCACATGGGGTCAGTGGCAACATTACACGTTTACCGAGCTCTAAGATAGCCTTTGTGATGACCACTGGCCCAACAGTGGCGGTGTCTGTGCGAAACACTTTTTTTCACACAATGTGAGTGGATCAACCTGCAGGAAGAATCTTTAAACGTGCTAAGTCTTCTTACTATCCTCATAAGCTGTTTGTTTTATTAGTTCATTGATTGATTTATCTGGCATTCTGCCCATGATCAACCTTTAATATCTTCTACAGATTTATGCTGCAAATAAATTGGCTCTCAGGGATATTATAAAATTATTGAATTGAATTGCTGGAACTGCTCTTATTACAGGAGTGTATTGGGCCGATATGCGAGAAAATCACTGGCAGTACATGGGAGGAGTGTTTCCTTGTTTCTGGCTCAGGTGTTTCAGAGCGTGACCTCTGTTTTGTTGCTTGCAGTGAGTATGAAACTTGTTTTCCCTTCATTGTAGAAGCTGATTGAAAATTGCAAGTGGTTTGAATTTTTTTTTCTTCTGCTTCCTTTATAAGATTTTATTGCCCACACAGACTGAGGTGATACAAAGTCTTTGTTTTACATTTTCTTGAAAATATGGAAGCTAAGAATGATTGGAATTCTGACATGGATTTCCTTCTCAACGAAAAAGGCCACACCAGTGCAGTGTATATATGCTCAGATTTACACTAAAATGCACACACACACACACACACACACACACACACACACACACATACACACGCATGCACATACATGCATGCACACACATGCACGCACACACGTGCATGTGTGTGCACACACACGCGCGGACACACACACACACACACACACACACACACACACACACTTGATGTGCCAGTGCTGTGCTGACCCTGTGACCTTCTTATTCTGTCTTTGCAGAAAACCCAACCACTGGCGAGTGCATAAGCTCTAGCAATTCGGATGCATTGGCGAAAGCAGAAAACAAACCATTCAAGGATGTCTTAGAGGATGCAGCTCAGCAAAAGAAGGGATCTACACCGTCAGATGCAGACCTTCCCATCATGTTGCCACCTGGTGAGTCCTGTGTGCTATGCCACAAAACACTCTACACTGGGAAAGTGGTATGGTATGGCATGGTATGAATATTCCTTGGTGCACATTACCAGTATCTGTCTCTTCTGAGATCCTCAAGGCGCCTCAAAGTTGGAGGATGAAGCAGCGAAAGCCTGCAGCTCCTAGGCAGTAGTTTTTGTGCAAACCTCCACCCTGCTATACACTCTGCTGCATGCGACAGTATTTGTTTTCCATGCCACCAGCCACAGTCTACTCTTCTCTGAAAGATAAACTGATTTGTTTTTTTTAGCTCTTCTACACTTTATGCATATGTATGTGTACATTAGGGTGGGAAAGGCACTGTAAAAAAGGTTTATTTGGACGGGGAAAAAATGCAACCACATTCCTGCCTGCTAGGGTTTCAAACCAGGCGGCTTAGGATCCGCAGGCGGATGCTGTTTCACTAAACCAAATCCCCTGTCAAGCTAATTATTGCCAGATCTTTTCTTCCTGCTATACATCTCATTTTTGTCACAACAGGATACTCCCTTTTCGAGGTGTCCTTGCATACTTAATCCTTTGAATTATTATTATTTGCGCCTGCCAGGTTCTGCTTGCGACAATTTCCGTGGCTACTGTGATGCCTTCAGCAAGTGTGAACGCATTGATGCCCAAGGGCCTTTCAACCAACTTACCAACCTCATCTTTGACCCAGTGACCCTAGGCAAAGTCAAGGACTGGATTGTGGTATGGACAGTTTGTTTGTGTGTGGGCACAGGGGGGGGGGGGGGGGGGGGGTCATTTGTAACCAAACCTTGCCTTCAGCAAGTGTGATTGATGCCAGCCAACCAGCTGATGCTGCGTTTGTAGAGTTCATTCCCTGCCATATGTACCTTGTGTAAATGCACTACGACCATCTAAACAACACAACGATTGCCCATTACATGTACCATAAGGTAACGCCAATGCTAAACCTGAACCTGAATCTAAACACTTAACTAAACTGAGCAGGTGAACTGTACGGAATAAATGCTGCTGCGTTTGTATAGTTCGCCCGATACGGCCCAAGGGTGCTGACTATACTAACTGAGCCCAGCTGACCATCCTGATATTTGTTTGACCATGTGACCCTGATAAAGATCAAGGATTGGATTGTTGTATGGACGTGTGTGTGTGTCTGTGCGTGTGTTGGAAGGGGGGGGGGGGGGGATGCAGGCATGATGGGAACTTGGAACCAACCATCATACTTTCAAGTGGGTGATCAGAATGGTATGGGCATAATAGAGAAGTTCATGCCTTGTCAAAACATTCTCCATTCAGGAACGAAGGGACGGTTGATAGTTTTTCACTGATTGGTCATTTCTGATTTCCAGGAGCACTGGTGGGCGGTGTTGCTGATGGCGGTTGGACTGGTCGTCTTCATGGGTGTGTTTATCAAGGTGTTCGGCTACAACACGCCTAGCGAGGACCCCAAGCGCAAACGGCTGCGCGAGGAACGAGAGAGGGCCCGTGCTCAGCAGGCTGCGAGACCCAAACAGAGTCGCCCTCCTTCCCAGCCACCAGTATGTTTTAATATTCTCTTTGTTTTTCCCTTTGATGCATGACTGCTAAGGTGAGCCGTTGGTTGTGGTGAGACGCAGCTTTTAGAGGACTGATTTTGCACCTTGCCATGAGCCAGATGCTGATAAAGCAAGAAATCGCACCTCTCAACTTGAAGCATGTGCAGCTGTTTTGTTTGTCTAGTTTGCTATGAATTGTTGTTTTTTTTTTTGGTTTTTTTTTTTGCTTGCCACAACTCTTTGCCGGCTCCAGTGGTGTTCCTCCCTGGTAATGGGTGGAATCCACGGAGGGCTCGGAAGTTGGGGCAATTTTTATTATGCATGATGATGGAGATGAGGATGATGGTAAGATGATGCTATGGAGGTCCGTGTGGTTTGGGGACTGCGGGACAGGGCCGCATTCCACGCTTCCTGTCATAAATATCCCGGCATTAACCAGGCCCGGAAGTACGGCACCTGCGGTGCCGGCCGTGTAATCATCCACATCATAAGACGTGTCATACCAAGGGAAGCACCCCCAAAGTCGCACCCGTGAAGTGGGTGAAGCTCGGCTGTGTGGCAACAGCCTCCCCATTGGGCCCATAGCACACCCGCTCTGGGTAGGAGCCGACCTAGGTAGGAAAAATCCCGCTTGCCTCGGCTGGGACTCGAACCCGGGTCTCCCGGTCCATAGTCCGAAGTGCTAACCACTACACTACGGGGGCCGGTGAATTGTTGTTTTTTTTTTAAATCTGAAAAGCTTGTACTGATGCTGATTTCATTTTCACCCTGCTTTTTTACAAGCTGATATATATATATTCTTGTGGCAGCTAAAGAAGAAAAGAAACCCTTTTATTTGCAGAACTGACCTCCAAGGAGTTAAAAGGACGGTGTACGACACTGTATGTGCACACAAGTATATTCTAGGTGTTGTTCAGATCTTGCTTTTGCTTGCAAAAAGTATACCCCACTTGGGGCCTTCTTAACCCTGGAATGTTCTTTTTTTTCCTGGAGAAGAGGTTTTATCCATCTTGGGTTTGGTGTTGTAAACAGTGATACACTGTTGTAATTAATGTAAAAGGAGGCAACACAACAGCCAGTGGTGTCCGTCAGAATTATCATTCAGGGTACCGGTAGGCTGCTTAGAATCGTAGTATTCAGAAAATGCAACACATTAATATCACAAACATGGTTTTCCCCCCATCCTGGTAATGTTACCAGATTAGCTTTGGAAGGTATGCCGAGGGGGGGGGGGGGGGGGGGGGGGGGGGGGGAGGGGTGCAAATGCAGAGAATCTAAATTTGATCTGCCATGTATCGGTATCCTCAAGAATTCTCTTTTTAGATCAGCACATGTAGTTTAAATTATTAGTTTGCTGGTCTCATTGCTTGATTTGTTGTTGAAACAAAGCCATGTCCTTGCAGCTGCATGACCAGCCCAGTAAAGTATGTACTGTACAAACATTCCATATTAATCTGTTACATTGAACCTAAGGATTTGATTGAGATTTACTACGGGTATCTGTCAGGCTCTACTTAGATTTGCACTCTGGTCTGCATCTATTCATGCATGAGATGTGATTACAAACGTCGTACTGGAGGAATCACAGTATATTTTGTAATTATCTCCCCTTTGAAACTTCTAGACTCTTTTTATGGATGGGCTTGCATTCATTTATGTGCATTTTCCATTTTTTTAATTGTTTATGTTACTTAGGATTCTTTTTTTTTTTTTTTTTTTATGTCTGTTTTTGGATGGATGTGCTTTCTCATCCATTCTTATTTTACAGTTAGCAAATTTGAAGAGTGAATTTTTCATTCTTGAATCAGGTATTCTTGAAATACTTCAGGTCTGCATAGGTAGATGTTGTAAAGTCTATAGTACACTCTTATTATGCATGATACTTGTCCCTTTAACCTTGTTACCTGTGCTCTGAATTGTCATTCTCTGACACCAGGTAGCCACTGGCTTGTGGTTATGGAAAATACAGAAGTATGGTCTTCTGAGCTAAACACCACTGTTGAGTGACAAGCCATCCTACAGGTCAAAGAATACTAAAGCACAAGGCCTCAAAATGCCTATAATTCCCTATTAGCCTCAGGCATCACAGTCACCCTAAAAATGCTTCAATCTAGAAACAAAAATTACCATGGTATTGTATGGTAGACTTCTCTTTGGCGAACATATCCATCTCTTCTGAAATACTCATGGCGCCGCAGGGCTGGAGGATGAAGCAGTGAAAGCCTGCTGCTGCTAAGCGCTACTTTATGTGCAAACTTTCACCCAGCTATTCACTCTGGTGCGTGTGACAGTATTTCTGTTTTCCATGCCACTGGCCACAGCCTACTCTTCTTCGAAAGATGGATGTGGGATTTTTAGCATGTGTGGCATGTAGTGGTGTGTACCTGAGGGTGGGACAGGCACTGTAAACACGTCTGCACATGATTTTGACTTGATTTGGAAAGGAAATCCATCCAAATTTCTGCCTACCAGGGATTCTAACAGGGCAGCTCGATCAGTATCTGAAGTCGGATACCTTAACCACTGAACCAAATCCCCATGCACAGACCATTCAAGGGCACGCACCTGACAGGAGTTAAAAAACAAAACAAAAAAATTGAATATCTCTTTTCTGCTCAGGCCTCACTGGATTAATGCAAGTCTACTTTCTCTTTAGGCCAGAAAGCCACTTCACTCCAATTTACTCCGTCACCGCTGCCTCTCTTGTGTGCAAAAAATCCCAGCTTCACTGGTAGCTTGCCTCATGTTGCATCCCCCTGCATGCACCTTGCCCTACAAAATATAAAAATCAGGCTTTTCACGACAACAAAAATCAACATAAACTGGCACACTTGCCAAACAGGGTCCTTCAGATAAACGGGGAGCCGGGGTGGCCGAATGGTAGAGCGTTGGACTCTCAATGCTCGGGTCGTGAGTTCGAATCCCGCCGGCTGGGGCCAAGTATTTGTGCTGGCCTTTTTTCTCATTGCCCTGTCTTTGATATCACCCTTACGTGGTGGAAAAGGACGTTAAACTCCCAAACACCCACCCCACCCCCACCCCTTCAGATAAACACCAAACTTGACCCCACACTCTGTCTGTGTTGTTAGGCCTGCAGCTAAGGGCAGCACGCAGTTGACATGTAGCTGGATTCTGATTGACAAGTCAGTACAGACAATCACAGTGCACCAATACTCCGACAGACAAATCACTGCTGTGGGATTGTTTGTTGGAGTATTTGAGGGTTCCCTGCTAGAATACGCCCTATCTCTCATCTTTTTATTTGTATCAATTTTCTTGACAAAGCTGTCGTGTAATGGCAAAACACAGCAATTCCATGACGTCATTTTGTGGAAAAAGACCACGATGTCAGTGTCTTTCATCTTGAAATATCCCTTTTCCATCAGATGGCGCCATGGACTTACTGTGCTATGCCATTGTAGATGGGTTGCCACTGAGAATCAGAGGGCGTGGGTACAGTTCTGTGGGCTGCATGTTAATTGGACAGACACACACACACACACACACTGTGACACACACACACATACACTCACACACACACACACACACACGGGTTGTTCAATAAAGTTGTGTACCACCTGGGATCACCTGCTTGAGGCAGACATTTCACTGCATATCTGTGCTCTGTTCAGCATCTGTGTAACTGTTTTTCCTGCTTCAGGTTGGTTTGAGAGATAACAGAGACAACTTCACCCAAAATGATAATTTTGTACCATTTCTGAATATGGGCCTTCGGAATTACAAAATGTGTACTGCGCGTCAAGATCCAAAGTAGCGGCAGAGCCCCCCAGGACCTCTGAACGTTTAATAGAGACAAAGAAGGGCAGTAGTCCTGACATCTCATGCACAGAGGGGCGGAAATGTGGGATTTCGAAAGCCCTTATTTACCAAGATGTACAGAGAGAGAAAGAGAGAGTTGATTTTACAAGTTCCTCTTCTTTTGCTGGGGGAATATGAATGTAATTAATGTACTGTACATACACCCCTTTCCAAACTGCTGGCTAAATGTGCATGCAGCAGGATGAGGCACCACGTCTGTTGTGTGGAACGATGTTGCCCATTTGCAGACATATATATGTTACAGTGAATTTGTGTAATCAGGGATTTCATGAAATCCCTGAAATTTTCAGTAAGTTCATGTAATTACTGTTTCACTCGGGGATTTCATGAAATCCCTAAAATTTCCAGGGATTTCATGAAATCCCTAAGTTTTTGTCATGGTTTTTACACTATCTTACTGGCTGAGTTTAGTGAATTTGTGTAAGATCAGACAACCGGTGCCTAGACCCTGAAATTTCACTCGTACCGGCCCCTGCAGTGTAGTGGTTAGCACTTCGGACCATGGACGGGAGACCCGGGTTTGAGTCCCAGCAGAGGCAAGAGACATTTTTCCTACCTAGGTCGGCTCCTACCCAGAGCAGGTGTGCTATGGGCCTAATGTGGAGGCCGTTGCCACACAGCCGTGATTCACCCACTTCACGGGTGCGACTTTCGGGATGTATGACACATCCTATGATGTGGATAATTACACATCGGCACCGCAGGTGCTGTAGTTCCAGGGCCTGGTTAACTCCGGGATATTTATGACAGGAAGCGTGGAATGCAGCCCTGTCCCGCAGTCCCAAACCACACGGACCTCCATAGCATCATCTTACCATCATCCTCATCTCCATCATCATCAGTGCACAATCATAATATTTTTTTAAAAATGCCCCAGCTTTCGTGCCCTCCGTGGATTCCACTCCATGACCTGGGAGAACATCACTGAATAATAATAATAATAATAATAAATTGCTTTTATATAGCGCAGTATCCCAGTGGACGCTGGCAAAGAGTTAGGGCAGAAAAAAATCACTCGTAGATCAGAAGACAAGTTCAGAATTGCCTAGACCCTGAAATTTCAGTCTTAGCAGCAGCTCACCACAGCATTCTCACCATGTGACAACTCTGTACACAAACAGTAATTTCTTTTGACTGGTGAAACTGCATGTTCACGAGGGTACACTAACACTGCAGTCTGCTACATGTACTTACAACTCCCTACCACTCCACTGCAAGCATGTCTCAATCCAGCATGGAAGAGACTTTCAAAGCGGAGCTATTTGCACGCTACCAAACACACCACAAATATCTGATTCCAAGAAGACTACGACAAACTCGTGGAGAGTGTGAAATCTGCTGCTGGTGGTGGTCAAAGAAAGAGCAGAACGACTATTATCTCCTGACCAAGTAAATTTGCTTCACGAAAGGGGGGGGGGGGGGGAGGGGAAGGGTGTGTGTGTGTGGGGGGGGGGGGGGGGGGTAGGGCAGAGGCTCGAAAATTCTAACAACAGGGGAGCGGGGATTTTCATTATTCCATTTCAGTCAATAAATACCTTTCACCTGAGGAGATCTATTACGTCATTTCCAGTATTTGAGGTACACATAAAATTATTCTGACAACATTTTCAGCATCAAGAATACGAGGGGACGAACAGATACTCTCGCCCCACCCACCCCTCCCCAAGTCCTACGCTAGTGCATGGTTTTCGAAGATGGATTTTACTGTGACATCTTACATGTATGAGTTGCGCGAAATGTACTCGCTTGTTTTATCATTTAAAAAAAAACAACTATGGTCATCGTACACGTATGAGTTGTGCGAAATGAACTTGCACATTTTTTTCTTCTTTTACTGTAACTATCTTACATATTGGTTGCGCGAAATGTACTTACATTTTTATTATTTTGTATCTTCTACTGTGAGAACTTGTATGTTTTGTTTTATACTGTGGCTGTCTGTGAAAATTGTATGTTTTGTTTTATACTGTGGCTGTCTTAGATGTAGAGTTCCGTCAGATAAACTTGCATGTATTTATTATTTTCACTGATTATCTCAAATGTTTGAGTTGTTTGAGATGTACCTCTATGTGTTTACTTTCTTTACCATGTCTGTCCTTAAAAAAAACCTACAAAAGATGAGTGAACGGGATGCACTCCTGTGTTCGGCTTAAGAAAATTATGGGTCAGTGATTTCCTGAAATCCTGGCCCTTGAAATCAGGGATTTCATGAAATCCCTGGAAATTTTAGGGATTTCATGAAATCCCCAAGTGAAACAGTAATTACATGAACTTACTGAAATTTTAGGGATTTCATGAAATCCTGATTACACAAATTCACTGTAACATATATACACGTACCTGTTTTATGTAGGGTGTTTTGCTTTTCACACCCGAGTCAGACTGACCGTGCAATGTTTGACGACAGTTAAGGTTTCTGCTCAGTGTTTGGGCTGTTTTTACAGTCAAGCTGCTTGCTCAAAGTGTACTGGCTAATCTATAGCTGCAGAACTCTATATACTTGTTTTGTTTTGTTTTGTCGTTTGGCTTGAAGGCAGTACGTGTGTTTCCACTGTTTGTTGATTTGACATGGAGAAGTTTATGCTTGTGACAGCTTAGTTTCATCACTAACCATTGGCTGCAGGACATTTTCTACTTCTTAGTGTGGCCTGGATTTGGTTTTGTACACACTTGGTTTTGTATTACTCAGTCTTCACAAAAAGTTAAGGACCAGTCAACATTATGGGTGACAGTTTCAATAAATCAGAAAAAATAAACGAATAAGATTTTTCCCATAAAATTCGGTAGCAAGGTTAAGGGTTAATTAGTGAACATGGCGACCACTGTGTGGATGGCACGTGCGCATCACACAGCATGCTTGGCGACGTGTGAAAATCTTCAATTTCGGCAAAACTAGACCGAGTTTCAGTGTTCAGTGAGCGATACCTGGGGCTTTCTGCACGGCCAAAATGAGATGCACGTCAAAGAATGCATCCCTGGTTATGAACTGTGCTCATTTGTTTGCCTACGTAAGCCGCCGTTTCAGCGATGTTCAGCACTACACCAGCATGCCACCACGACAAAAGTTGAATGATTTCGACCAGACCCGAGCAATTGCCTGGCTGCAGGATGGAGTTGGCGTGCGCGAAGTGGCCCGCAGACTGCAGGTATCATACTCCATCATCACACGGCTGAGGCAGCGGTTCCATGCGACAGGAAGAGTCCAGGAGTTTTTTTGTGTGTGTGCATATTTGCAAGTGGTCCTTAACTTCTTGTGAAGGCTGTATTTCATTTCTTTATTTTCATTGTCATATATACTCTCTGGATTTCAGCTAACTTTTGGTTCGGGTTCACTGGTTGGTTGTTGACTGGTTATCGAGTCTAGTAATGTGAAATCTGGTTTATTTCAGCCGTCTGCTCCCTATAGCACTGGCATGGACATGGACATGGCACAATATGGGCGTGGAGCATACCCACCGCCAGGAAGCAACCAGTACGACCGCATTCACCCAGGCTACTCCGGGCACCCTTATAACATGCCTAGTTATGGCAAGAACCACATTTAATGCACCTGTCACATCATGGAACGTTCACTTAGATTCATGCTCGGATACTGTAACTTACAGGGGAGTTTGGGTTTTTTTAAGCGGGGGGGGGGGGGGGGGACATTGACACCTTACAGAAGTATGTTCTTTGTGATGTAAACTGATATCAGGTATAAAAAGTTTCAGGATTGTTTTGCACGTAATAGAGGAAATGTTAGGTTTTCTGCTCTCTCAAATGACCTTTCATTGTGCTGACCTGTGTCCATTCACATTTGAATCTGCTGAAAATTTTTTTTTTTCTTAACTTCTTTTTTTGTTCTGTAATACACTCTTGTTCAAATTTTCAAAGTTATAAGTGGTCAGACAGCTGTGCTTTCAAGGAATGGTTCCATAGGGCAGCCCCTCCTTGTTTCAATTTTGGGACTTAATATAGTTGAAACGACGCTTCTGATTGAATATTGTGCATCATGTCGCCTTCAGCTTTCAACGAATAGTACTGTACTACGTATCATTTTGATTTTTTTTTAAAGCCACTGACGATGGCCCATTGGAAAAGGGTAGCTGAAATTCTTGTGGTGTTCTTGAACTTGCTGGCATCCGCATCATGTATGCCATGTGAACTCAAGAGTGCAGAAAGCTTGCTGTAGTTTAACTCCTACATGTACATGCACTTGAACTTCATGGGATGGGTTCATGAAGGGACTTTGATAAGAAGTGCAGCACCAGTGTATTGAATCTGTATTGACATGGTGTTTACTTCAAACGCTTTTATAGAATCCACACTTTCTCCACTGTAGAACCACATTTTACTCTGGACTCGGCACTGTGTTCCCGTACACAAAGTGTGCATTATACATTACAATTACAATGAGTTGAAAGCAGTAGCGAAGCTAGACTCAAATTCTACAATGAGATTAACACTGAGAGGACAATCTGCACTAATTGCATACATATATACATTGTATAATGTGATTTTTAATTCAGATGCTATGTGTATCATATTATGTGTATGTCAAAATATTGTGTATTGAAGATCAAGCAGACAACAGCATCAATAGCAAACTGCATCAATCTGAAGTACATTGTATATTAGCCCGTTTTGGTGTGTGTGTGTGTGTGTCATTTTTTTTTTGGGGGGGGGGGGGGAGGGAGGGGGGTCTCGTTTATCCAGCCAGAAAGGTGTTGCAGCTGTTGCTGCCTTTTAGAATAGGGTGAGGTTTTGTTCAATTAGTGGTTGATCTGGTTCGTAATGTGGTATCGGCTTCAAGCACCCAGAATCGCAACCCTTTTCATCGGTGCTTCTAAAGCATTCAAGTATACAGTATTGTGCGATTCATTTCTCTCTCTTTAAAAAAAAAAAAAAGTTCCATGCCTTTGGCATGTGTTTGTGTTAATCTGTGTTCGATTTGATTTAATGTTCAATGTATGTTCTATGTTCTGCATTTTTTATTTCATTTCAGTTCTTTGAAGTCATAATATAAGGGTGTCAAAACATACAATATATATATCACTGGATTTTTTGGTTTCGTGTTTTGTTTTGTTTTTGGGCTGTTGTATTTTTCATGAAGCCAGTGAGCATTGTCTCCAATTTTGGCCTGGTGTTTTGAAAATCAAAGCACAAAGTGGGTCGAAATCCGTCATCCACCTTTCCACTGACTGTGAGTCTGTGTATCCAGCCGACTGCAGTATTTCCTGTCTCTTGCCTTCATCTGCAGCACTGTCACTGCTGTATCGGAGTGTGAAACTGTTCGTCCTTACACATGACTGTGACTGTGAGGTTCCTTGTGTGGCCTTGTTAAGAATTAGAGGCTCCATACAGTGCCTGTACAGTTCCTGCAAGCTGAAAGCAGGGCTGCGATCTACAATGCAAGCCATTCAAAGATACTTGCCATTCCAAGAGCATACATGTATTTTTTTTGCAGTGGTTTGTAAGACGCTCCCCACCCACACACCTCACCTCTTCCAGTCTCTTGATATTGTGCTGCGTTATTCTTAATCTGGCTTTTGAAACCACAAAATAGGCTAGCAGCACATTCTCATCTCCTCCCATTTGTACACATCACGGTCATGAAATGCAGTAGCTGCTGGCAGTGCTTTCCGCAGAAGCTAGTTCACATGAATACCCACAACTAAGATCATATACGGTCAGCCTTTGCCAGCAAGCTGTGCATATACATTTCTGAAAGACATTATTCTTTTATGCTCTGTGCTTTAATATTCTTTGAAGGGGGAATTTTTTTCCCAGCAAAAATCACTCTCAGATACATTTTAAAAAATATATCATCATTTGAGTTTGACCACCCAGTGTTTCCACAGTATTGTCTCTGTGAAGTGTGTTTCATTTTGATTGATCTACTTTGAATAGTTTGATGTGCACATTATTGGGGCTTTGTATTTAACCAGTACATTGAACTGTTTGTAAATGTGGGTAAACCAGGTAACTAATATTGCAATGGTCACAGTCATGTCATTTTGGGCTAGTGTACTCTGCATATGTACATCTAACATGTTACAAAGATCAACTCGCATTGTGTGATGAAGCCACACCACATGCCAGTTTTGATATCTTGCTGCGAAAGCCATCAATCGCAAAAGTAATACCGTAGGCAATTGTGGGGTGGTGCCTAACTACTGTAGCAGGTCTACATATCTGAACATCGGTCAAAGACCCATTCATTTTTTTTTTTTTTTAAAGTCTGCGTTACCAAGGTGGACGTATGTCCTATCATTTCTGGACAATACTCACGAAATGGTAAATAAGTCCATTTTTGGATAATGTTCAGGACAAATGTGACCCATTCACACATAATGGTGAATAGGTCACGCTTCAGCTTCGCACAACACACGTAAGCAATGCTGGGGGTCAGGTAGTACCGCTAGTGCCCCACCAATTTCAGTTGACCGCTGTATTCAAAATTTTAGCAGTGGAGATGCCATGCTTTTATCAAATTAAAGCATTTTCTCCTCTTTCTGAATAAATCGATTTCAATATTGATAAATGTCCGCTTATCTAACATTTTATGAGACCAGGTGACAAATGTCCTCTACTTTTACAGTCAGCCAGGACATTTGTCCTGTTACAGTTCTCCTGTACATGAATCTCTGCTGTGGTGGTTCACTTTGCCCAAAATCATATACCTCACGACCATGACCATTTCAGTGTAACTAATGTCAAGTGTGACTTGTGATATGTTATAATGTCTCTCTTGTTAACTTTTGTATGTGAAACTTGATTCAAGGGGATTTCACTATTTCTCATGTTCTGCGTAAAATCTATGTTTACTAATCATGTGCAATTGTTTGGAGAGATCTTCAGCACCGTATTCATTGTTTGACCCAAGTGCAATTACGAATAAAATGTAAACATATCAACAGTTTCTTGCCTAGGTTGAAGACCATTAGAAAGTGTACTCACAAGATGCCCATTTCAGGCCTATGCATCAAGCTGATTGTGGGAGTATGTGTATATATTTGTGCTCGGTGTTACCTTAATATTATATCACTCTGCATACAGCCCAGCGTAGTGACTTAAAATGAGGAAATCTCTCCTCAATCTTAGTATGAAAACTCAGTTTGGCCTGTCATGTGACTTTAAAGTGCAGATCTGTAGGTGAACTGCATCCCAGAAGTAGTATTCAGAGGGGAGCGAAAAAAAAAAAAATAAAAAAAAATTGAAGTAGGTGCAATCAGTAAGAGTATTTGGGTTTTGAACCAGTTAAGTTTTGAAACAAGCAATGTGCCAAGTTGATCACTACATAGTTACTAGGGGTAAACTTGACCTGAATGGGATTTGGTCTGAGAACCTCACGTTTGCAAAAAATTGATGTGAAATACATGGACATGTACTTTACAACAACAAAACCCAAAACAGAGAGAAACAAGAAATTCAGGGCAAGATTCCTTGCAGTGTTGTTGTAAAATAAATAGTATATTATATATATACTCTCGTCCTGGCAGTAGTTGGCGCTAACTGGGTACTTACAAACTGTTACTCACTGCAGCACGGTGTTCTACACTGGGATTAAATTTCTGCACTTTGTTGATCAGGTGACCTTTGTGTTCCAGTGTCATTCATTCATTCCATGTCTGCGGTGTTCAACTGATTTGCACAATAAGTAGTGTTACATTTGATCAGCAATGATGATGATGGTGTATAATTTGATGCTATTAAAATAATTATTTTGATTGTATGTTGTTACTTATGCATCTGTGTGTATGTGTGCGTACGTGCACATGTGTGTGTGCTAGTAGTACTGATTGTGGTCTCAGCATCTGAAAACATGTAAATTCAAGCAAAGAATCTCTCTCTCTCTCTCTGTATCAGCAGAACACTCACACCTCTTCTGAGAACAACTGATGAAAATTGGCCTGGTATTTATTTGTTCCTTACAAAAGAACAGTTTGGGGTGGACAACTGCCATGACATTGTGACCTACCCTGTACAATCGATGAAACTCGTGTGAAGCACCATCCAAGTTTGAAGAAACGCTAGCATGCCCAATGCTGACTTCACATGATTTGAAAATGCTCAGCTTTACAAGTGATCAGACGTCCTAGAGGTCAGGTTTACAAGACAGTGAAATGGTAGGCTTTAGAAGACAGACCAGAGGAAAGTTTGAGATGGCCTTATGGTCAACCTTTACAAGACGGCCTAATAGGCTTCACAAATACAGGTACAAGATGCCACAGCCAGACCTAACTCGAAGGGAAAACAAAAAGGGAGGGTCAAGATGATGTTGGCAGACATGTACTTACAGTTCACATTCCTTACAAAGAAAAAAAGAACGAAGAAACGAGAAAAAAAACAAAAAAAAAAACCCACCAACTATTTGTTCAGACAGAGGCTCGATTTAGGGTAACTCCTCACCAGCAGAGGCACAGATAAAACAAATGACTTAATACATCTCCAAAACTGTATGAAATGCCGTTTACAAATGTGCGATCTGATAATGCTCAGAACAAAAAACAAAGACCAACAAGAACACAATAATTAACTTTTTCACTTATAAAGTTACTGAGCCGTACATGTTGCATACTCATCTTCAAAGCTCTCTTGCTCCTCAGTTGCCTCTAAGCACCACAATGGGCATAACAGTTCTCTTTATGGGCATAACATCCTCTCTCCTCCCAAACTACCCAACCCTCACATTCGGTCTCAAGAGCGTTTGAACTCCAACCTTCCTCAAACCAGCAATCTACCTGAACCTTCTGGGTGCACGTTCCTAGCACCAAAATAGATCAAGTCTCCACTTTGACCTCAGGAGTGCTGTTCTGGACGTTGTTGGAGTTACTGTCGTCTGGGATGACGCACTTCCAGAGTCCGTATGTTTTGCCCACCGTTGTTTGCCAGAGTCGAAGAGTTCCGTCCTCACTTCCACTGGCATACAGTTCCCCATCAGGTGAGAATTCCACACAGTGAACTGGTCCGAAATGACCCTTGAAGGACTCTTAAAAATGGGAGGGGGAAAAAAAAAATTCAGTGAAAATATAAATAAATAATAACTTGTATAGGGCCATAGCAGTACACTTCATGCCCACTAAAGTATTGTTCCTATATGCATACCACACTAGTTTACACAGTCTTCCCCAACTTGCTACAGGTTCAAGTGTTCTTTTCTTAACAATTCTGCCAAAGGTCTGGCAGGTTGCCCTATACCACTATAACTGCTGTCTTTACGCTAAACAGTAGTAGTTTTCCGTGAAAATTCTGCCAACAATCCTGAGGTCCCCATAGGGATGACAAGTTTCGCATCTCACTGGAAAGAAGTCTGCAAACAAACTGCCTTCTCTAGTGTGAAGATGTATATAATTATACCCGGTAACCATGTTAACCAGATGCTGATAAACTGACAGAAAATCACCTGCCTTCAATAGCTGCAATGGTTATGCCTGGCAGGCCTCATTTTCTATTTACATTTGTTGCTAATCAAGAGATGGATGGGATTTAACCACCTAAAAGAAGGCAAAAAGAGAAAAACAAAACCTCACCTATTTCCTCTCCTGTCTGGAAGTCAAACTTGTACATCTTGAAGTCCTCTCCACCAGCGACGAAAAATTTTTCACAAGGATGGAGTGAGGCTGAGTTGACAGGTGCAGGGGCCTCAAATTCCTTAGTTTTCTCCAGCCTGCATACAGACTCAAACTTTGTTACAAGTACAGATTACTCCCTACAGAATAATCCGTTTTTCAGATTTCACTGGAGCTAAGGAGACATAACACAGATACATTGTCACGTATCATGTTCGCATTTTGTATACACACACAGTGCAGTGTATAACATGGCCATACTAAAGGGAATCTTTGCTTTCGAAGTCTGACTGCTCAGAACCCTTACTTGGGCTCAGTTGGTATAGTTCGCCCTTTTAGGGGGTGCAAATGTATACCAGTCATGCACAGGAGGGGCAAATAAACTTCAGTCATCCACTGATGGGGGCGACTGTATCCCTGCAATGCGGGATGGGGTGCAAATGTACTCTGGGGTCTGGCAAGAAGTAGTCACATGGCCACCGACTTCATTCTACGACTTTATGCGAAATATCGACGGAACTGACTGGTATACATTTGCACCCCCTAACAGGCGAACTATACCAACTGAGCCTTACTTTGCAGTACAGTGAAATGCATTATAGTTTATACTAAAGGTGAACTGTAACAACAAACCCTTACTGGCCCTAAATAACAGAATGTGTCTTTTGCTTGCCTGTGGAACAAATTTTGATCACTGCATGCTGAGTTCCCTTTCTGTTTTTCACTTCAAACAGAAGCTGCGGAAGCCTACACATACTCACGTTTCAGCACTGTAAAAAGCAATAAACTGCCCATAGGTCAAAACAATGGTGTTTCCATCTGCACTGAGAGCCAGACTGTTGGGGATGGACGGGAACGAGAGATTTTTCAGTTCCGTACCATTTGACGCATCCCACATCCTGTAGCACAATATAACAAATGAAAGTAAAAGTACAGTACGTATCTCTCTCTCTCCGTGTTAAACATAGTATAAAATGTTTATAAGTCAATCCCAATTAAACTAAAGCTCTCCCCCCCCCCCCCCCCCCCCCTCTGAGCTTATTAATATTTGACATTCAGATGGTCTGGTTTTCACCTGAAAAGTATTGTTTATATTAAAGACACTTAATACATGTAGTTATCATTTCTAAATTTGTCAACAAAATACACGCCAATGCATTCTCAATATATCATAAAAAAAACCCATGAAAAATGGAGAGAAAAAAAAAAAAAAAAAAACAGCATAGAAGTGTCAATCCAAATTTCTGGACATGATGTTCTGGTCTTTGCACAAAATACATTTGTACTGTTAAAAAAAAAACTGTGCTAGAAACCTGACAGTCTTGTCATCAGAAGCACTGAAGATTCTTTTCCCATCAAAAGAAAACACTGTTGCTCGGATATTTGAAGTATGGCCTGAGAACTGAAGGGGTTCTGAAACAATGAGAGAAAGGAAATCAAGTCAATGCATTAATGAACTGATCGATTATTATCCTTCAACTGTTGTCTGTAGTTTAACAATTTTTACGTCCACATCTGCGTACCTTATTTAGGCTATACGATAAATGAGAAATCTTACCCGCATCTGGCTTGTTCAGATCAAAGATTCTCAACAACTTTTCGTTGCTGCCAGTCAGAAGATGAGTCCCACTGCGATTGAAATCAACACTTTTCACAATGTGTTTGTGGGCAAATGTCTGAAGCTCCTCTCCCTTTTCTGCATCCCAGATTTTTCTGTAATCAGAATAAGCAGAGAATACAACAACTGAATACCACTGTTGTGATTATAAATGTAGAGTGGTCAACTGCCCAGAGCGTGGAATGCCACACATTGTCAATGGCTGTTGTTAAGAGGGATCGATAGAGGGCATTTATTATCACTAAATTTTGGCAGTGATAAACAACTTAGCACTACAATGGACCACTCCATTCCTGTCAATTTAAAGAGGGTCAAGCCCCTCGAATTCAGTCAATCGCAATCCTGCAGCATACTGACCACAATACATGGCATGGTCTGGCAAACTTTTTGACAGACACTACGAGGGGGGGAAAGCACATGTAGTTTGACACAACTGAAATAATAATAATAATAATAATGAGTATTGTGTAGGCGCTTTACCCAGTTTCATGAATCGGCTCAAAGCGCCGCAATCTGAACCCAACACGCACGCTCACGTGAATCACACGCATTCTCTCACACACTGGACATAAACATACCACGATCACGTGGTGCGAAGGGTCAGCTCAGCTATTTAAATTTCGGAATTTAGAATTGCATTTATTTTTCAAATTTGGTGGGCTGAACATTTCTACAGCAGAGGGGGAGGAAGCCGGAGTACCCGGAGAGAAACCCGACGATCGGCCCGAATGAATGGTGGCACATATTAGAAGGAAAAATTCTTTGCCCCGAGTGGGGCTCGAATCCCTGACCTCTCGCATTGGTGACAAGTCTCTTTACCACTAGACCACCGACCGCCCCATGAAACATGGGAGGAAAGAGTCCACTGATGTCATTTGCGGAAATACAATCATCACATCAATCTCTTTCATCTTGAAATCACCTCTTTTCCCATACAATGATGTACTATGTTTTTTTTATACAAAGCCGGCAGAGTTAGGGGGAGGGCTTCGGCCTCCGGGCTTGCCGAATGAAGTCATCTAATGATCTATCAGAATTACACTTAGTTTGATGAAATGACTGATGACTGAAAGCAACCCGCTGGCTGAGTTAACAGACAGCACCAAACAACAGAATTACACGCACGCAGAAAAGTCAGCAGCTCCAGTAGCTGCACGAGTTGCTTCCCTGTTGAGCGTGGCTCCCCACACTGCTCCCTTGTGGCCCTCAAATGTCCCAATCCAGTCACCTGTGTCCCCTTGACGGATCATTGGTTTGCCATCTACAGAACAGGTAAAATCAAATATTATTATGTAAAATAGTAAGCTTTCGATCTGAATCTGATGCAGTGCTAACAGCATGCAGCTATCCGCACCACCCTGAACCGGGTCCTCATTCAGTCATTGGATTGAATCGTTCACTTCTTACTTCGGGCAGTGAGCAGACCGTATTTTGTGTATCTCGGTTCGCAAGCTTCAAAACTGTTCCAATCAGATTTTTCTGCAGGCAAGTGGAAGCATCGCAGACGAATGCATCATGCCTGTTCTCTCTCGCTCTCACACACACACACACTTGCGTTCAAACACAGATCCCCATCCCCCCACGCCCCAACACGCACACACACACACACTCACACACCAACAACTAAACGCCACTTCTAAGAGTTACTGGAAATGTATGTTTAAGTTTGTATTTCCAGAGACATATAATGATATATATATATGGTCAAGAGTACAGAGGTGAGTCGACTGCTCAAAATGGCTACCCATTCACATGAATGATGCTACAAATTTGTTTAAAAAGCATGCACAGTTGTCTACTTTGGCTCACTTGTTCAGTATAAATCAGAGTTTCAAACAGTGAGAGTTGGATGTGGTACATTTACTTCTTGCGTTTAAAACTCTGGGTTTTTGGCGAAAAATCGGTGATTGCAGTGGAAGAAAAACGTGACAGAAAGTACTTGCGATCGCTGAAGTGTTATTTTGAGAAACATGGAGAACGGTCAGTGAACCCATTTGCTGTCTCCAAATGCTCAAAACTGCCTTTATTTCAGTCGGCATACTGGCAGGTGTCAAATATTTTCCGTTTTTTAGAAAAATGACTGAAAATGTAGGCACGTTTGGACATAACGTCGTCGTCAACTTCCGATGATCAACATCGACCACCGAGGTCGAGCGTACTTTTGTCCTGCGAAATACCTAACTTGCATAATTTCAACATCGTTTTTTCACTCTTTATTTTTCATGGAAGAACATCGATATATCTCGTGTTGTTGAAAAGAAACTTCGTGTTGATTTCGAAGCCCGACGGTGTGTTAATTTTCCTGTTATGTTCATGCGAGAAAAAATCGATCGCTACACTCGGGTATGAGATAAATTCAACCAGCGGCCGTTTCAAACACAAGCTGGAAGCATGATTTCTTTGAGCCGATGACTTTGATTACCGTCACTGGAGGAGGCAGCTGATAATCCCGAGGGTAAGTTTTAAGTGTTAAGTGTTATGTTCAGACAAATCTAGTCAACTCAGCAGCAAAAAGTGAATAAACACAAAGAGTCTGTGTTCTTGTGCATTTTGGAATACTGCTGACAACAGCGGCAATGGTAAACTCGATGTTAGTGTGGTGATTGGTATCACCAACACGTGGATGTTAATCCTTGTCGTGATTCTAATCGATACAGCCGTGGAGACATTTGTGGTTTAGGTTGTAAACGTTATGTTCATGACTCTGTTACAAAAGTTGTGTATTCAGCAACAAACAATGAATGCCTTAGGTATTTTTAGGTGGAAAGCTACTCGGAAAAAGATCCCTTGCGGGGAGTAAAGCTTTCTTATGTAAAATTTCAGATGTCTCTGGTTTGAACACAACTTTACTCACAAACGAAGGTCGTCAGCATTATGTTCAAACTCATATGACGACAAGTCTAGCACCAAACAAAAATAGAATATCCTGCTAAACATCTTTGGAATAATTTTTCTCCCTGGAGTCTTGAAAATTTCCATTCAAACACATTTTTGTGTGTTCATCTGTTTGTTTATTGAAGTTAACTTTACACACCGTACCCAGATTCATGCAGTTGTTATGTTATGTACAAACAACAACTTGGGCATTCCTTCATTTTTTTAATGGCCAGAAATAGAGGACAGCGAAATTATGTGTTTTTATTCATGACTGTTTTTTTTTCCAGGATCACACCAATAGAAAATGTGCAGAAGCTGTTTGTGTTTGAACACAACTTTATACACAGACAGTGGGTTTCACGTTATGTTCAGTCAAAGGTTACATTTTCCTTTGCTGTACTGAAAAATGATATGTATTCACTATTTCCTATGCTGTGAGCCCCTTTTTGATTATAGCAGTTTGTATACATCATCCTGTGTGTGTTTGAGTGAAAGCTGTTCCATGAGTGTTTGTCAAGTTAAGTTCCAGCAACTTGATAATGACAGTTAACAATTTTATTATGCTTTTAAATCATATTTTTGTGAAGAGAATGTGTACCTTCGATTAAAGCACACTTCCTGGTAATACATTTTTTTGTTCCGTTTCCTCTTGTTTGATTTTGACAGTCTCAAATGAGTCTGTCACAGTGTAGTGTTATGTTCGAAGTTGCGTAAAGTTACATTCATGTAGCTTGAGATAGCAATTATCTATGGGATTAAGCTTAAAATCATACTTGAGGGGGTTAAAGAGTACCTCCCATTGAACCACACTTACTACAACTGATATGTTTTGTTCTTTTTCCTTCTGGTTGACTTTAGCTATCTGAAATTTGTCTGTCACAGTGTAATGTTGTGTTCAAGTGTGTCAAGTTATGTTCAGACAGCTGGATATGGTAATAATTCATGTGTTAAATCTGTTAGATACATTTTTGTGTGACTAAGGTGTATTTACCATAAAAACAAAGTCACTGGTAATATATTTTTTGTACCTTTTCCTTCTGTGTGACTTTAAAAGTTTGGAATGAGTCTGTCATGTTGTAATGTTATGTTTAAGCATGCTCAGTTTTCTTTGATCACTTTATTCAGGGACACAGTGAAGTAGCAACTGTTATTTTTGTTTTTGCATGTATTTCAAGGGCCAGTCTTTAATTTCACTGGGAAACAATAATAACTGGAATAAAATGTTTAGCTTTTTAAAGGGTTTTATTGACATGTTCCGTCAAGCAGAAAACCAGAAACATTTGAATCCATTTCTGTTTACGTATCATTTATTATTGTTCATGTATTGCACTACATTATTATTGAGTAACCCAAACAATGTTCTTAAGAAGGTTTTATTGACCAAACAGTATCAGTACTCTCATAATGTGCTCATTTCAGTTTAACATGCCGCTTGACGTAAAGTTATGTTCACACCACTTTTTCATTGTATTTCTTTGCATCTAGTGAGTCTTTCCTTCTCTTTTGTGATATTGTTGAAGGTTAAGCCTTCAAAATAAAAACACAAAATGCAAACAACATCACTGGTTTGTTTTTGCCTTGAAATTTCAAGTCTGCAAAATTGTGACAGTGTTTAATGTTATGTACAAACTCACAACTTATTTCTTGAAATACGGCCACTCGCCAACTTGTATGAGAAAATCAAAGTATGGGGAAGATTGCTCATAGACAAGACACACCCAATTCATATAAATAGTTTGTTATCACTTTGCTGGCTGAAACTGGGTACTCATGTCACACTCACTAGACTCAACTCTGTACTCTTGACCATATATATGTTATAGTATATTCTTTACATTGATTTTCTTGTATCTGATTTAGTAAAATGAAACATCATTTGCAAGTTATTTATTTTAAAAAAGTACAACAACATAAGAGACCAGTCTGCCTGCCCCACACTTGTGTGTGAACGTAAGTAAGAAGTGAATGATTCAACCAGTGAGGGCCCGATTCAGGGTGCTGCGGATAGAGCTACACATGTGCAAACACAGCTAACATCGAAATTGAGACAAGGTGAATCCGCAATCAAGTTGGTTCAGTACTCAAATCTCAAAAACAGCTGCGACTAGCTAGTCGCTGGTAAGACTCAAGTTCTAGACAAAAAAGTGTGTAAGAATAGATCTGCAGGCTGGTGGGTTTTCAAACAACCAGGTGCCGATGCACGGCTGGCAATAATTTTTGTCAACAACCGACACGACGAAATATGGGTGGAAATTACAAACTAATACAAAGCTTGCTCAGTGATGTAGGCATACCTTTGCACGCACTGATCAAGAAATACCCAAAAGGAGTTATATCGCTGAATGCAAGGTCGACTACAGGTCTAGTATGACCACTACAAGTTAGCGGAGTCTGTCGTAGACTCGCCATGTTGACTACACGTTTTCTTCCCGGATGTTGATATCTGCTCATGTGTACGCGCATGCGTCCTGACTCTCCTCAGAAACCGCGCGTTGGGACGAACAACGGAAGATGATTTTGTGAAGCAGTTTTAGTTTGCCTTGTAATACGTCGACCAGGTTAGATCATGGTTGATAAGGCTGCTGGATGAAATTTTTACTGGTGAACCATATGTGACGATTGATAACGAGTTTTGCGGGACCGAGTTCTGCTGGTGCTTTCCAAAGTAAGTTTGGGTTTCACTTTTCCCTGTTCAGTGTTGCGCTGCTTCTAGTTGTACCGATCGACATTGTCCCTCGCGTATCACCATCAGCAGTAATAGTGAATTACGCAACGGCGATCATCACACACGCACACGCCTCGATACACTAGCGACACCCCTGCAATCCGCACACACACACACACACACACACACACACACACACACACACACACACACACACACACACACACAAAATACCACTCCCTCCCCCCAACAGTGGCACACATACTCGACATCTTTCCAGTAAGACAAGGTTTCATTAGGATGTGCCAGTATCTTTCTTTATTGCTTGCGGGTTTGCACTTCGCGTACATGTATGTCCGATCAGTCTTGTGCTTATAATTTTCTTGTTTGATTTCAGACCCAGCAGGGTACACTTACCTGACAATTACAGCAGCTGTCATAATGGAGGACCCAGATGCGGACTGTTCCAGGGCTTCGCTCGATTTGTACATTGAGACTTTAGAGGAAAACCATGTGAGTTTATTTTGTGTGTGTGTGTGTGTGTGTGTGTGTGTGTGTGTGTGCTCTGACCTTGTGGCTTTGTGTATTTTTGTATATAATTTATTTCTTCCTTGTCACTTTTTTTTTTTAAAGTGCTTAAAAGTGTTACTAATAGGTTATAGCACTATATAAGTACTGTCATTATTATTATTATTACTTTGCAGGTCTGTTTAGTACATTTGTCTGTGTGTTTACAGTGTTACCTGTCACTGGATGGGAGAGCTTCATATCAGATTAATTTATTTTTGAAATGTCAGTTAGTAGTGAATTACTTACGTACGAAGGCGGATATCTGTCCAATTATTTCTATGCTGTAGCAGACAATATTCAGGACAAATGCCCTATTCTTTTGCTCAGTTAGTGTAGTGTGCTCGTTAGGGGGTGCAATCATGCGAAGGAGAGGCAAATGTACTCCAGCACTATTACGCAAGGCATGGGCACTTTCAGTGAGGGCTGTTTCGTCCCCCCCCCCCCCCACCATGCACAGCTCACAGTAGGTTGCATAATCTCTCATAATCCCTTGGCCTGCTCAGGGCAGTCTTGTGTATTGAACTGACTGGCTCAAAGCAAGGCCATCTAACAGGTTACACAGATTACATAATCAGTCTCTCTCCATCCCATATTGCCACTCAACTCAGCTGTGGAGCTCTACTGGCTCGCGACAGTCCCTACCGATTTGCAAGTTCCAGTAGCTTACTAGTGAGACTTAGTAGGGCTTCATACAGAGAACTTCGCTGAGCAGCGTAACCCACTTGCATGTAAATTAGGCACGTTACGGGTACCATTAGCTAATCGCAGCGCGTTAGCAGCTCGTGGCCTCTGCCATGTGAGCCTAATTTACATGTAAATGGGTTACGCTGCTCAACGAAGTCCTCCGTACGAAATCCTACCAAGTCTCACTACTGTCTAACAGGATATGCCGAGTCTTGTATCAGCAGAGCGGAAAAGACAGACGCAACGGACCAAACACTGCGCTTGCAAAGCCCGACAAATTAAGAGAAATAAACCGGCTGCGAGATGTTGGCCACACTTAAACACTGCTTAAATCTTAAAAAATACAAATATTAAAAAAATGATCGCTTGGTAACAACGACAGGAACAACAAACAAAAACTGATTTTTAACAGCAACAAATCAATACAAACAAGCATAAAACATAAAAGAGCAAATGAGTGTTGTATGTACTGTGTTCATTGAGGGGTTGTGTGTGGGTGCATACATGTGTGTGTGTGTGCGTGCTTTGTCCCCTCACACATTGTGTACACTGCATATATATACCTTTCTCCTTTTCCAAATGATTCCAGGGTGGCATTCATCAGCCCCATGCTCAGCCATCACCAGTTCACGTGTCCAGTATGTCAAGCTTTGACCTGTACGCTGATCTTGATGACAGTGATGAGAAAATGGAAACCGATTCTACTGATGTCAGTGATACTAATGGCAATGAGGTAAGATTTTTGAGGTAATAAAGACTGTGAAGGCTACCATAGAAAATAAGAAGTTAAATTAATATGATCTTAGTGCTAACACAAACGAAAGTTGAACAGCAAGGATAGCGACTGGCAAATTTATAATAAGTGTCTGTGTACGCAGGGCTTGGTGTGAAATTTCGTGGGTCAGTCATTTGTATACTCTCACACTTCTTTCTGAAACTGTTGGTGTGAATAAATTAATATAGCGATGTTGGCATGTTTTTCCACTGTACACTTCTCAAATTTCCCCAGCATCCCTATGTAGGCTAGTGCACTGCAGTATTAATACTATTGCGGTATTTACACTCCTATCAGTACGTCACAACGTGTGACCAAAATTCCAGTTTTGAGTCCTACCAAAGACAGATTGGTCATTTTGCTGCAGGAATGACACTTTCCACCCCCACAGCGGAAAGCTTTACTTTAAAATCCCTGAATAGTAAAATAAGGAATTGCTTATTTTTTTAAATTATGTAAAAAAAAGTGTTCTGCTTGAGTTCCAGTCCAAGTTTTCCTGCAACTGTAACCAGAAAGTCGGTGCCATCCTGGTTAGTCTGTTGCCTCCGGACACTCATTGATTCACACACACACACACACACACGCACACACACTTTTTTTTTTTTTTTTTTGTGGTTGAAATGATAATAATAAAGAAATTTATATCACCAGAAGCCAAGTCCTTCGCTTCAGCTTCAGTCCAGCATTGATGGAGACTCCAGCAGGACACAAGAGAAAGGGAATGTGGATTGGTGGGTTTCAGCACATCGTGACCTGAAGGAGAAGTATGCTGTGCTGGAAGAGAAATATGCCACCCTGAACAAGAACATGATGTCGCTGTGTGTCACAGCACGCACAGAGATAAAAAAGAAAGATAAAGTCATCAGCCATTTAAGGTGTGTGTGTGTGTGTGTGTGTTTAAATTTCCTGTTCTTGGTGCATAAACAAAACAAGGACTCGAGAAGAACACTATGCTATCACTGTGGTCATAGAGCTCATATGACATGTGGATGTGTATACATGTGCCTAAGGTTTGCCCGTTAGTGATGAGTAGTATGAGTACAAATTTACAGTGATGTGGAATGAATGTTGCACTGTCTTATATAAATGTCAGCAGGTTCGCATAGTTTTAGTATACCGGTAGTTCATTACTGTTGTTGTGGTTGGTTGGATTTTCTTTTGTTTTGCTTTGTTTCATTGATTTTGGACTATGACAGCTTAGTGCAGTGTGCATTCGGCATAATGTGTGGATCTTTTTTTTCTTTTTTTTTCCTGTCTTGCAGAAAAGCCCTGGCAATGGCGAAATCCAGCATGGCTTCTGCAAGTAAATCTGTGGTGACTGTCACAACTGGAACTTCCCCAGTCACCATCACCAGATGTGATGCAGCTGTCTCCACAGATACCATAAGTCATCAAGGGGTGGGAGACTGCACAGTGGGTGGCACCAACTGCAACCAGCAGGCTGTCATCCATGGTGATATAAGTGGTGGTGAGATATGTAGTGTGACACAGTCGCTGCCCATCACACACTCACCGCAGTTGTTAAGCAGCTTGGGATCGCTGCAAGGATTACAGTTACCGGATAGCACCCAGTCACCACTTGGATCACAGCCATCAGGGTCATCTGAAAAGTTGGAGTCGCTGCAAAACTCGGAGGATGGATGTGAGTTACCTCAGGGATCACAGTCGCAGTCACCAGAGTACTCTCATGTCCAACCTAAGCTGCTGCCAGGGCTGCAGCCTCCAGAATCAACTCAGGCAGGATCGTCCCATGGTTCACCTAATCAGGGGTCTTCCCATGGATCGCCAGCTCAGCATCTCTCGCATGCAGCTGAAAGATCATTTGAAGAGTGTGGATCATCAACTCATTGGTCTCCTCGTGGTCCATCATCTAGTGGTTCTCTTTGTTCATTGCCTGAAGGGCATACTCTGGGCCTGCTAGCTCAAAGGCCTCCTCAGGGTTCACCATCAGCAATGTCTGCTCAGGGTTCACAAGCTGATTTACCAGCTGAAGGATCTCATTGTTCAGCAGCCAACACATTTTCACCATCACCAGGGTCATGTGGTGAATCATTATCTCCAGTTTCTCATCATGATTCACCAGCCACATCAAATCACAGTCCACCGTCCTCTCGAGACTCATCTCCAGTGTCACGTGGATCACCAGGGTTTTCACACTGCGCGGAGACACTGCAAGGCTCTCAGCTGCCACCGCGCAGTGGTCAGACATCTGTTGTTTATACCACTGAGCCAAAGCTTTCGGCACTGCCTGGTGTTGACATGAAGGATGGTGGGGATTCCAGCAGCCAGGCAGGTGTGGGGTGTGGTAATACATTGCAGGATTCTGCCATGCATATTTCAGAGGCAGTAGGTTTCAGTAGGTTAAACTCTAAAGCATGCGTAGACATGGCATTGAAAATGGACACCAGCACTAACCTAGAACACATAGCAGCTGGCGTTGAGCATGGCCATAAAGCTGATATCACTGATACTGTACACATAAAATCAAATTATGACATAAACAATGACCTCAGCAGCTCACCCACGCAGTCCAGCAGTATGGTTTGCAGTCAGCCTGAGGGGCAAACTTTGGCCTTGGTGATGCAGCATAGTGGATTGCCTGACCTTCCTTTGAAGGTTAACATTGATAAGAATGCTGATGTGGATACAGTTAGTGATAGTAGACAGCAGCCTGGCGTGTCTGCCTTACATGATGAAAAGGAATACATGAATGCATCCTTTCCTAAAAGTTCCTCCATTTGCAACGGGCAAGATGCTAACTGCACACAGAAAAACAAAGAGGTGCTGGAACATGTCTCTCCGATGTCATCAAAGAGCACATGTGAGGAAAGTGCAGATGGTGGTGTCATTGCTTCAAATACACAACCACCCCTTAGCGTCTGCGCATCTGTTGGGGGTCATAACAGAACTCCTTCCCATCCAGAAGCAGGAGAAACCTCCCCAAAACTTGCACCCCTAAGGCAGAGTGCAGCAGTGCTAGAGGGTCATGCCCAAAAGTTCGGACTGAGAAGTAGCATCAGTCTTAACTGTGACGTACACAAAGTTCCTGATCAGCATGATCCATTTGAATCTGATGATACTGGCATCTTGAGTCCTAGTCCTACCCACACTGTGGATAGGCTTTCTTTTGAAAAAACAGCAGCAAGTGTGCCAAACACATTAGGTGTAGGACATGCTGCTAGGACTGAAATGCGTGCAGGAAGTGGTAGTTGCACTGGTAAACTGAACAAAAAGGTAAGACAGCAGAAGGCTAAGCCTGTGAACGGAGACCTTGCACAATCGGCTGACAGTAAACCGTTCTTGCAAGATGTGGAAGGAAAAGCATGGAGAGCAAAGCTGAAACTCTGGCCACCTGGTGTATGTGATGTTATCAGAAAGCCGCGGCCCAGGGTTCACGGCCAGCAAATGGACTTCGTCCACAACAAGTGGAAAAGCCCCACAAGGGAATACAAAAGTGATCTGGGCTGCTCGGAAACTGCTAATGTTCCATCCTTGAAAGAAGTACTTCCACATTGCCAGCTAGAGACTGGGCAGCACGACAAGTTATCAGATTCAGAAAAAGACAAAGATGCTGACCATCTACCCAAGGGTGGGATTGCCGCAGAGAGCAAAGATAGTGTGAGCAGGAAGAAGAAGAAGAAAAAGGAGAAAAAGAAGAAGTCTAAGAAATCCTCAAAGACAAGTCTGTGCGATAGTGTGGACAGTGAACTTTCAGGAGTTGTCAAGAAGGAAAGAAAAGAACCGACTGTTGACAGTGACAGTGGCGGTAATTCAGAAACCAAAGAAAAAGTGCCTCCCGTAAATTATCTGCAGCCATGTGAGCTGGCATCAAGCACCAGGCTAGATGTCGGTCAGACCAGAAGTACAGACAGTAAAGAGAATAGACAGAAGCACAGCCATTCAGGGCAGAAAGAAACAGCCAAAGGTTCTGAACAGGTTCCCACGAAGGAGAATGTGAGTCTCAAAACTGTTCTCACTGAAGTTTCACCCCAGGTCGTGAGAAAAAATGACAGCATGGAGACCAGAGAAGCAGTATTAGACTTGCCTCATCCACAAACACTGTTGGCCAAAAAATCTGGTAGTTTGAGTCCAAAGAAGAAAGGTCCCACAACTGGAAAAGGGGAAAAGAAAAAAGACAACAGCATCTCTGGGAAACTACAAAAAAGTATTCCCACAAGCTTGCAGAGTATCAACTGTGCCGAGAAGGCAGAAACCACCCCTCATGACACTGTCAGACTCAGAGGTCCTAATGTAAGTGAGCAACCAAAACATCAAACCACGAGCAGAGATGATAAGACATCCACAGAACGTGGAGATTCACATCAGAATAGAGTTAACAGGGAGAGACTGAACTTGCCAGACACAAGTACAGTGACTGCAGATGACAGCATCAGTATTCACACAGACAATTTGGATGGTGATGCATCGCCTTTCGGATGGAGGCGGGGCTGCTCTGTTGTCAAGAATCGCTCTTTTCTCCGGCGGCGATCTGTAGGTGCCAGTGGCAGTGCAGATTTCATTGACAGTGACCTGACGAGTAAGACCAGACGTGCTAGCGTAGGTGCTGCTGAATCAGAGCATTTTTCTCAGAAAAGCTGCAAGACGCCTCTTACACATAGCGATAAAGTCCCTCCTGCAGCCTATCCAGGTGTGAAAAGTACTTCACCAGAAAATCACCCATCTACTCTCTCTGACTACTCTAGTCAGAAATGTGTGAATTTTGAAAATTCTGCTGAGGCCATGGAGCAGGAGACTCCCAAACTGGAAATTTCAGTGCAAGCAGCTGCCACAGTTCAAGCAAGTAGTGAAGAGATGACTACTACTGTTATGAAGGAGGAGCTTAGGTCTGCAGAACCTCTCAGAAAGAATCCTTTGTCCTTGTTTGGCACCGTGGAAGTCTCTCCTGTCAAGGACATGGCCATTTCTAGTGAAGGTTGTGCTGCCTTGTCACCAGCTGATGGAAAACAGTTGCAGCATAGACTGAAGCCATCCATTGTGCCCAGTCTGCTGTGGTCTCCAGACAAGACACTTATGTCCAAACCTGTTCTTGAAAACCCAATGAGCAGTCGGTCTTACAATGCATTCCTGGGTCTTGCAGAGTGCAGTGTTACCATGGATGACTCCAACATGTTGACAGCCCATAGTGTTGGGAAAGATGACACTACAACACGTATTGACACTGTGGATACACAGAAAGGAGAGGTGACTTTCTCAGGCATAGTGAGTGAGAAAAGCGCCTCTGATGGTCTGATCCACTGCCCTGTCACGGCGTCCCAGAGCATTGTTGATGCAGGCATTTCTGGATGTGACACTAAAGGAGATGATGACAGCAGCAGCTATTCAAATTCACAGCCGATGGATTTCAACAGCCCTCTTTTCGGTTATCCCTCCCACAGTGTCAAGCTCAGAGGTGGATCAGGGTTCAAATTCCAAAGGAAGCATGTGGCTTTTGCATCCTCGTCTTCCACATCTTTGTCCTCAACAACCACCTCAGGCTGTGTGTCATCTACTTCCCTATCTTCAACATCTCTTACATCTCAGTCACCAGCAGCGCCGCCACCACAGCTTGCTGCAATACCCTCAAAAGTAGGCTCAACCCGGAGGCGCAGTCTCGGCTTTGATGTCACAGTCAGTCCACATGATGCAGTAGGTGATGTTAACACTCACCTGGCACCTGTTGAGAAGATCTGTGCCAAGGAATGTCTTCCCCAGCAGGAGAGAGTAGAGCTGGGTCTACATGCTGGTCCAGCAGATGGTGACATGACTTCTTCAAAACCTGTCGCCCTAGCCCAAGAACTAGAAGATGGGGAGTTGGAGAACACGAGCACCCTTCCAGGCTATGCAGTGGGATCATCTGTGTCTCACACTGCACCAAGTGTGTTTGACATCATTGAACAGAGTCTGGAAGAGGGAGAGCTACGCAGTTCTGACAGCTTTACAAACAGCTTTGACAAACGTTGCAAGCTTGTCTCAACAAGTTTGAAGGTTTCATCTCCTCCGCAGGTTTTAGAATGTGCAGCAGGTGACAATGCTCAATTTGCAGACTTAAAAGAAGTTTTAAAGCAAAAGACTCAAACCATTTCTGATGTGAGAAAGCCGTCAGAAAAGGCAAGCTCAGCACACAGCAGGTCACACAACACATCACCTGAAGTGACAGACTTTAAGAACACTTTCGAAGCTAGTGGTAGATCAGACACAAAGTTAACAGTAGGTAGTGTACCTGCACATGGGTCTGTTGCAAGCTGTTTGAAAGCATGTGATGTGAACGAGCAGGCACGCCTCGCTGAGAAAGAGCCAGCATCTTGCAACAGGCAGACGCAGCAGGAAGAACATGTCGCTTTTGAAGGCCAGCCAACGAATGGGGCAGAGTGGAACCAGGAAGATCATTCAGGGGATGACAAGAAATGTGGGCCCACCACTCAAACAACTTTGACTGCAAAGAGGAGGTTGTCCTCTAGTTCCAAAGACAGTCCTCCCAGTAAGAGAAGACACGCATCTTCTGCCTTCTCCTTGACCCAGGGCAATGAGCATCACGGCTGTGACTTCGGATCTGTTGAGGATAAAACTCAAAAAGCCACCAATCTGCATGAAACGGCCAGTGAGCTAAGCAAGCGTGTCTCAGGTTCTGTTTGCGCGACTGTGGAAAAATCCGGCCAGGTTCCGAACGCTGCTCTAGACGAGCCTGATGATGAGATAGTTTGTGTTGACAGTTGCGAGGGGACTGATCAGGAAGACTCTGTAGTTGATGACGGTGTCTGTGTTTCTGAGTCAGAGTTGGAGCTTCCAGGGTGTGCTAGGACGCGTGTGTACAGAAAATTTGCGGCAGCTGGCACTGTGGAAATGACAGAAGATGGGGTAGCTGATAGTGATAGTGGAGACATGGTTGAGGAAGATGGTGGGAATGATGAGAGTTCTGGAGAAGGGAGTGAGGGTGGAGATGAAAATGGTTTAGATGGCAGTGACCATGAAGCAGAAGAGGAGGACAGGGAGACCGGTGACATGGCTGACACGTCGGAAGATGAAGAAGGCAGATGCAGTTGTGATGAGATGAGTGATGAGGAGGATAATGTTCCTGGAGAAGAGATGCACCCTGATGAAGATGAGGACAATGAGGATAAGGAGAATGAAACCCCAGAAGAGATGAGAGAAAAGATAGAAAGTGACTCTGAGGCCTCTGATGATGAAGACAGTGATGCTGGCGTCCAGGCAGGAGACAAAAGGCCCACAAGGTGCTCCCACAGTGGCAGCGAGTTTGAACAGTCTGGTTCAGACATTGATGGTCGTGACTCTCACTTCCCTGGAGGTGGAAGAGGAGAGGGTCAGCCTCTCCATCAGCTGCAGTCCCATGTCACAAATAGGGAAGAACTTTTAGAAAGTGAAGACGAGCACAGCAAACTTTCAGATGATTTAGTGCTGTCGTCAGACAGTGAGCACGATGAAGTGTTTGAAAGAGAAGAGATGCTGGAGAACGACCTTCCATCGCTGGAGGCTTTGGGCGACCCTGTTGCTGAAAGCAGCTGTAGAAAACTTTCTGGTGGCGGATGTGAGGACAGCAGCACATCAGGAGACTTGGTACCTGTTGCTAGTGACACCACTTTCATAATTGACGACAAAGGCATGGGGAAAGGTGGCGACGTGTTGTCAAGCGCAGGAGGTAACATTCTCACAGCTGTGACACCTGTCGTAAGAGAGGGTAGCCATGCAGGCAGTTTTAGTCAGAGGCCAAACTGGTCCATGGACTGCATCAGTCTGGAAGCGCCAGAAGGCTCGTCACTCTTGGTGGAACACAGAGACACATCTTTCCATACTTCCACCAGTGGGAGGGTCTTTGCTGCAGTCGCCAGTGAAAGACTTCATGATGGAGATAAGCAAAGGGAGGAAAGATCAAAACATCAAGTGCACTCCCAAATCGCTACAGGTTGTATGCTAGAGACTGATTCAGCCACTCCAGAAACGTTGGTGCCTGCTGCCAAACACAGTAGTAGGCAGTCAAAATCTAAGCAGAAGAGTAGGAAAACGAGTGAATCTGCTGGAGGTGCGTCCAAGAAAAGAAATTGCAGAGTTGATGGTAAGGACAGCAGTGATAGGGACAAGCAAGTCTCGATTAGTGAACGTTTGTGTAAGCTGAGTGAAGGCAGTGTCTGCTCTGACTCTCAGCGTGGACCTGCGGACAGAACCGATGATCCAGAGTGCAGTATGAACAAGAGGGATGCTCGTGCAGATCAGACTGAGCCTGGGGGTTCCAAAAACTTTGGAACGCGTTCAAAGCATGCTGGCAGAGGTTCTCATGCACATGAGAAACATGGCAGCAAGTCAAAAGAGTCCAGAAAACCTGCTCACGCTCTTGGTCGACATCACTCTGACAGCAGGTCAGGTTCTCGGGAGAGAAGTCACACAGTTCATGGTAGATCACATCACAGATCAGTTACGCCAGAGAGGCATGGCCACAATACTCGTAACCCCAGGAAATCAGGCCTGCGTGCGAGGAGCCCTGTAGTTTACCCTCCTTGCGCATGCTGCGCCGGCAGGCGTCGACCACCTGAAAGAGGCAGCACGCAGCGAGATCGACATGCCCGCAGGGGATCGCCTCCGCACCACCGGCACCGTGAGCATGATGGACACAGAACAGATCAAAGTAGGTGTGAGCACAGATCAAGACATCCTGGCAACAGGGAAGACTTCCACAGGCACTCGAGAGGTACTGACGGTTGTCCTGATTGTCACTTGTCATCCCACGCTAGGCCAGCCAGACGTGGGAAGGGTGGCGCGCAGAGGGGCAAAGCCTCTCCCCCTAGGCATTGCACTCACAAGACAAGCACACATCGGGAAAGGCACAGATCATCAGAGGAAGGACATTCTTGTACTTGCTGTGGGCAAAAGCAGCACTGTCGTGACAGATCTTGGTCCCCAGTTCATGGTAACACCAATAGAGAACACAGACGAACAGGTGCGCGGCACAGTCACAAGCAAGACAGGCGCAGGTCTTGCAGCACGTGCAGTCACAGCCGCTCAAGGTCAAGGTCTCCCGTGAGACACAGGCACCACCACTGATCGTGTTTGTTGAACAGTAATTAGTACATTTTGTTTGTTGGCACTGGTACATGCCTTGTAATACACTTTTCCACATTAGGGTGTTGTGCTGGTGTATAGATCCCTGTACACTTCAAGGCAACATGAGTATTTTGATAACTGCAGCTGTTGTCTGTGCAAATTCCAGAGCTGCTCACATTATGTACTGATGTAGTGGTTTACTTTAGTGTGGGAAATCAAGTGACTGCGAATGATTATTTGTACGCTTGACAGACAGCACCCCGCACAATGGGGGAGCCGTGACAGCCCAACAGTAGAGCGTTTGACATTCAGTGCTCGGGTGGTGAGAGTTCTGGCTGAGGTCAAATATTTGAGCTGGCCTTTTTGTCTTTGCCCCGTCTTTGATATATCACCTATATGTGGTGGAAAAGAGCATTAATGTACCAAACGCTCAACCACCCACGTCCACTGGTTTGTTTCCAAATTTATGTTGGTAGTTGAAGTGCATAATTCACGTACAATAGTTGTGATGCTATGCTCATGGGGTGCTCTCATTACTCAAGCTGGTGTGTGCTTTGTATAAATTTGACAATCTGTGCTTTTGTACCAGGTATAGCATTTCATTGTCAAACTTATCCATGCCTTTCTAGTTCACACACACACACACACACACACACACACACACTGGTTCTGTAAGCTTTGTTTACTGTGTTATTTACACAATTTACAAAAAGTGACTTGCATACATTCTTGTGCATTACAAATGGACATTAAAAAAGAAAAGTGTCTTTTAGTAAATGTTTACTGTTACTGGGAGGGAATTTTTTTAAGCAACACAGACTTTTATGTTTTCATGTATAAATTATTCAAATTTACTAGGCAGACCAGTGCCACTGCCAGTTTGATCTTTGATTCAACCTTCCACTTTATGCCAAGCATGTACACCAGAATACATGTGCCAACTTCTAGGTAAAGTGCTATTTAACACTTTCCTTCTTGAATCATGCAGTTGTTTCCCCTCCTCCCCCAGCCATGAATTTTCACCCATTTGTCTTATACCGCCTGCTTCACAGTGTGCATGTGGTGGTGTCATCCGCTGCACAATGCATGCTAAGCATGCCTGCAGCTTTACCTGGAACGAGGCTACAGTTGAAGTCATTGGCCTGGTTCTCGAGTTAGCCTGCACCATTTGAAGCATGCATAGTGAGCCGACGGTTGTGTGTGTGTGTGTGTGTGTGTGTGTGTGTGTGAAACCAGAGGAACCAGGCTGGGTTTTGTGTGTGTGTGTGTTTTTAAAATTGTATTTTATTTTGTGTGTATTTTGTGGGTGTTTTGTGTGTGTCTGATTTGCTTGTCTGAAGCATCCTTATGGCCAGTTTCATTCATTTTAAATGTCAAGGGAATACACGTCCAAATAGGTGGACCCATACACATGAATTTTATTTATTTATTTATTTTTTTGTTTCCCAAAATGCAGTTTCCTCTGCTATTTCATTTATGCTGAAATTCCATAGGCTGTAATCACTAATGTACTTAATGCTAAAGGCAGCCTGTACCATAGACTACAGGTCTGTAAACTACTTTAGACGTGAAAGTGCAGTCATGTCATACTATTGAAAGGAAATTGCGCCTCTGGTCCGTACAAAAATTATTTTTGAGCCGTTACACTAACATGCTGTTCAGTGTTTGTTCTTTTGCTGAAGTTGCAGTTTTACAAAACATGTGCTGGTCTAGTAGTGTGTCTGATGCCTGGAAAAAAGAAAAGTAAAAAAAAAATATATATAAATGGATATATTGTACATTTGCATGAACATAAACCATGGAAAGAGGCACTCATAAACGTCTTCATCTTGTAGCTTCGTTTTTCAATCTGTACATGTATGGCGGCATGGTTTGCTGATGTTTGCACCGTTCCAATTTTACAATACATCTCATTTATCAAGTGTCTTATCGAAGTCAATAATTTCGGTTTATGATACAGTCTGCTGCTATAATACTCTATTGCTGTTCGAGCGTGTGTGTGTGTGATGTAAAAATATATTGTAAATTACATGTATAGTAAATTATGATAATATGATAAATTTGTGTTTCCTGGGCATGTTAGTACACATCTGTTGCGTTTACCACATGTACTCATACTGATGTAGATTCAGACTAGCCAGTAGTCCTTGTCAAATAGGAGCAAATCATAGTATTACCAAGATTAAGCTATTTACACAACCAGAGATTTACATCAAAAGTATGAAAGATCCTTCCCTCTCAATTATCTCACAAATCAAGCATTCAGAGTTGCCAAGTACAGCCTACAGGCCTGTGTGCTGGTATTCAGACTTGTATTTGAAGCGCACACGTGTACATCCATTTTACACCTGACTGGGAAGACAAGAGTAAGCCCTTGTTTGGCAAGCCTTTGAGTTTGAAATCATGTATCCAGTAAGAGTTCTGTCTTTCAGTTTCAATACAAATTATTTATGCGTAGAGCAAGCTTTGTTTCTTGTGTTCAGCTAGATTTGCTTGAACACATGATTTCAGTCGATGAGTGCCAAACAAATATGCAGAACCAAATTCCATCTTCGAAGGAGCGCCTTTGTTGATGAAGATTTCGTTTTTATTATAACTAACAGTATTCTGCCCTTCTTATCTAAATCATGGGTTAGAGATGTTTAACTCTTTCAAAGAGTTAAACTCAAAGTTTGAGTAGCAGGTGGTGCAGTGAGCTGATTGAGTCAGTTGCGTGTCATTGGCTTGTTCATATTAATTTTGTACTTTGATATTGTGTTGAATGTTTAAGTTTTAACTGCACAAATGGTGATATTAACAATACAGTTAGCTGTTTGCCACTGTTGCGTTTGTTTTTGCATGCGTGTCCCCGCGTGTGTGTGTGTGTGTGTGTGTGAACCACGGGAGGAAGATGGGGGAACTGACGCATGTGGGCATTTTCCAAGTGCTGTACATGAACTTTGACCCACAACTGTGTCACTGCACAGAAAGATCATGTAAACGATTCTGCCGAAGTGGCTACCCACACATCAGGTAGAGGTAAATCATAGGCGGGGACGTGTGGGTGTCAATGGGGTAAAATCACGCAGAGCTTCAGTGGCTTAAAATCAAGCAGAGCCATCAAACGGTTTGACTGGAGTGACCGAGTGGTCACCCTTGCCGCAACATTTACTGAAACCCACGACAGACAACTCCACCAGCATGTGCACGATCTCCAGTACCCCCAGGACAGACAATCCCAGCCACAGGGAGGCAACTCCGCCAATGTCTGCCATCAGCTCCACCCACTGGAAAAAGAAACAAACATATTAATGTCTGTAAAGAAAATTCATATATGAAGAATTCAGACTTCCCCTGCCACTCATTAAACCTATAAAAAGTCCTCAGTGAATACCAGTGCTAAAAGTAGATATCTAGCTATAAATACACCATTGCCGGTGCCGATCACTTTCATATTACTGAAATTTATACGTGTATACGGTTTCTTCAGGGGAGTGTTCGGGGCTGAGAGGTTCTGAGAACAGGTGACCGTCACTATCCTACGTAGATCGAGAAAAGTCGAAAGTGGCACTGTTACTGGCGTTTGACTAAACGCGAAAATGGCAAGGGAAGTGTTAACTAATGGCAAGCAGTAAGCGTGCCCCTTCTTCACTTGCGCGGGCACGCACGCACACACCGCTGTGACACAAACATCATACACCACACTTGACACAAACCTCATATGGCTGCGCCTGGACGGTTTCAGTCACACGAGTCCTGAGGTCTTCAAAGTAGACGTAAATCTTTACATCGGCTAGAACACTGATGCCCATGTCCTCACTGCCAATGAAGACGGAAAAGTTCACAACAATATTTTTTGGAAAAAGTTTTGAGTAAACACGTTTCACAGGGCCGGGTCTTGGAAGGGGGCGGGGGGAGGGGGTGTGCTTTAGCTCCAAAGCCGCAAAGGCCTGGCAAACTTTTTCCCCTTCAAATGACGTCACGGACGTACTGCGTTTTGCCGATACACGGCAGTCAGTAAAGGGGTGGGGCTTCGGCCTCAGGGCTTGCCAAGTGGAGTCGTCTAAATATTGACGAGAACAAAATCCCCCCCCCCCCACACACACACACACATATGCACGCACGCCCCCCCCCCCCCAAAAAAAAAAAACCAAACAAACAAACAATAAAAAAACCCAAAACAACAACAAAACAAAAACAAACAAACAAAAACTGAAAAAAAAAACAAAAACAAAAACTAAAAAAAAACAAAAAAAAACCAAAACAACGAACAAAAAACAAAAAACTGAACCCCCCAAAACAAACTAAACCAAAAACAAGGAGGAACGGCCCCGTCCTACAAAGTTGTTTCTCCAAACTTCATTTTATTTTGTCTTTGTTGTTATTGTTGCCGGTTCTCCCCTCTCCAATCAGCCGCGAATTAGTCTTTGTGGCTTGCGCGGCTTTAAGCCCTTAAAACTCACTCACTCACTCACTCTCCCCTCTCCAAGTTCTACCAATGACACTAGATCCTCTACGACCTCGACCGATTAGCCACGTGACTGGGGGTAGAAGGGAGGGAGAGAGAGAGAGAGGCAGAGAGAGAGGGTGGGTGGGTGGGTGGGTGTTTAGGAGTTTAACGTCCTTTTTCCCGACATAAGGGTGATATCAAAGACGGGGCAACGAGAAAAAGGCCAGCACAAATATTTGGCCCCAGCGGCCAGGATTCGAACTCTCAGCCCAAGCATTGAAAGTCCAACGCTCTACCATTCGGCCACCCTGGCTCCCCAGAGAGGGAGAGAGAGAGAGAGACGTCAGTTCCGTGATCTAAACATTTGACGTCAGCCTCAGGCAGGTCGTCATACAGAGAGAGAGAGAGAGATGACGTCAATTCCGTGAAGTAAACTTTCGACGTCAGCCTCTAGCACTGAGATCGTCTGAGGATGCTTGTCTTGTGATTTCCCTGTTGGCTTTGTGACTTCTCCGACTTTTCACATGAAATCTGGAAGATCTAGAGGGCTGATGAAATGTCGGAAGCAGTGGCGATACTTGCAGATTTTGTCTGTGAACCAAACATTTGACGTCAGCCTCACGCTGCTCGTCTGACAGATGATACTTCTACATATCTTGTGATTTCCTTGTTGCTTTTGTGACTTCCGTGACTGAATTAATTTTGACATAAAATTTGGAAGATCTAGAGAGCTGATGAAACGTGGACTTAAGTGCCTTGGTTTGTACTTACGAAATTGCAAAATTGGAACTTTTTTGACCGGTGCTTCTCGCAGAAACGTGAAAAATGTGTTTATCTAAAAGCTCTGCTATTCTTAATACTAAAGCTATAATAGTGCAGCAGTTCATGTCATATGTGCAGCTGGCACAAGTGACAAAAATACCGGAATGATGAGTAATTTGAAGGAGTCTTTTCATAGATATTTGGCCTTATATGCAAACCACCCCTACCTCGGAAATATTTTTCTTACACAAAACCTGTCAGAGCTACATAGCTGTGCTACGAAAACAGGCAGTATAATTGGATGATCTTCCCAATTTCAGAAAATGAAGCCATTTGAACATTTTTTGCGAAAAAATTCGTAACATGACCGATTTTTAAAAATCGGCGATAACTCTTTTGAAAATGCAGTAGGCTAAAAATCGTGAAAAATAGGTCTGGAGAAGGTGAATTCCCATTTTATCTCAAAGTAAAAAGGCCTCCAATGAGGTGGTTTCGGAGATAGCCATCATTACATCCGTCCACACACACACACACACACACACACACACACACACACACACACACACACACACACACACACACGTCATTCCCGCCAAAAAGAACGCAGCAGCAAAGTGTGCACGTAAGGTGTCTATGACGCAGATTTCGTTACGTCACTGTGTGCGTGAAAGTAAGTATTGTGTGGAGAAACGTCACAGTCTTGTTTTGTATCACTGAAACTTGCTGCTGCGCGTAGCAAAATCTGCCCCGTCCCATAAAGTTGTTTCTCTATAGAGAAACAACTTAACAAAGAAAGAAAGAAACACACACACACACACACACACACACACACACACACACACACACACACACACACACACACACACAACAAAACAGTTAACATGTACACTAACGATGGGTAGCCATTTGTCATGCTAAGCCCTCTCTTTCTCCGTGCGGCGGCAACAGGTCCTTCAGTAGGTCCTCCCGTAGGCCTTGATGGTGGTGTGAAAGGGTCTGTCGATGGCGAGGGGGGTGTTGTTGATGTCGCCGTCGTTGATGTTGAAGTTGTTGTTGTCCGCGGTGTTGTTGAAGTTGTTGTTGTCCGTGATGTTGTTGAAGTCGTGGTTGTTGGTGGCATCGTTGAAGTTGTCGTATCTGTTGTCACGTATTGGTGGTATTACGCAAAGCTTCACTTTGGGTACGTTTTCGCGGTTACGAATGCAGAGATTTTGAGGCGATGCCACCTGTGCGTGCGTGCGTGCGTGCGTGCGTGCGTGCGTGCGTGTGTGTGTGTGTGTGTGTGTGTGTGTTAAACGGCCATTCACTGCACTGATATTTCTGTAAAACTGTGTGGGGCAGCCGCGATAACCGAATGGTAGAGCGTTGGACTCTCAATGCTCAGGTCGTGAGTTCGAATCCCAGCTTGGGCCAAATATTTGTACCTGCCTTTCTCTCGTTGCCACGTATTTGATATCACCCTTTCGTGGTGGAAAAGGACGTTAAACTCCCCCCCCCCACCCCATCCATCCTGTAAAACTGTGGGGAACTGGATAAGCCATTGGTAGAACGTTGGGCTTGCATTGATCAGGCCGTGAGTTCGAACCCCGACCGTCTGACAGCCACAAGCTTTGGGTTTGTTTTCCCCGTTCAACCGTCAGACTTTGGTGTCACCCTCACGTGTGGTGGAAAACAGACGTTAAACTCGCACAATAATAATAACAACCAGCCATTTGTAAAGATCTGTTCCATTTCTCTCTGATTAAATCAGTAAGACATGCTTCCAGAGTCTACTGGCGACACGCCATTCAGCTGCCGCAGACTTTAACAACTTCACAGAGTAAAAACTCTTACCTTGTGGTTCATGTACTGTGAACACTTCTCCCGACCAGGTGGTGAGCGAATGTCGAGTACGGTATTTGGTAACCCTGGTAAAACAGGCATAATGTGTGATGACACTGCTTTTGAATATTATTCAATATACAACACGAATGTTTTGTTTTGTTTTCAGTGTTGTTGAGAAAGCTCGTTCAGAAATGTTTCTGAACAACAACTAGACGGTGAGAGGAATTAAAATTCCTAAGCACCCCTTTTTCCTCATAATTATTGCAAATAAACTTCTAGGCGGGATGTGCTAGGCAATTCTTTGGTCTTCTTTCAAACTCGGTAACCACCATAAGCACTCACTAAGGAAAGAGTCGAGCGCCATGCTAAATCATCATCATCATCATGATCATCGTCGTCGTCGTCGTCGTCGTCGTCATCATCATCATCATCATCATCATCCTAAACGACCACCACCATAATCATCAACCATCATCATCGCCACAATCATCATCATCATTATCTTAAATGTTCATCCCAAATCACCACCACCACCACCACCATCATCCCAATCATCATCATCAGTCATCGTCCTAAATCATTATCATCATCCTCCGTCCTATAGCCGGAGCATCCCAAATCACCACCACCACCATCCTAAATCATGATCATCATCGTGCGTATCTTTACCTGCACCGGGGTTTACAGTCAGAGAGGCAGCTGAGGTCCCCTTCAGTGTATTTGCTCACAACATCCTGTACACACTGGGCTGCACGTGAAACACACGGAAAATCAGATGGGACAGTAACTTACACTGAGCGCAGGGTTATATATAATCATGCAAAACAGCGTAAGTTAACCGACAACGGAAGAACAACTGAAGAGGGAGGTTTCTCCACGCCAGCTCAGTAAAGCATACACCTAGAGATGCTGATGCGGACAAATCATTTGGCGGCCGTGTGTGTGTGTGTGTGTGTGTGTGTGACCGACCTTGACTCTCCTCTGTAAGATTACAGCGAGGGGCAGCAACTCGTGACTGGCTGGTGACGTCAAGCAGGGCTGCAGGGCAGGGTAGGCTGACGTCACAACAGCCACACAGGCCCACTAGCGACCTCTGCAGGCATGTCCGCTGACAAGCCTGTTGGCATATAGAAGGCGCTATCTCAGGTTACCTCAGTGATCACCACTCAAACTTATATATATATATATATATATATATATATATATATATATATATATATATATATATATATATATATATATATATATAACAGACTAATATTACAGGTTGCACGGATACGACAGAAATTGTGGGGATTTTACGGTGATGTAGTTACGTGTCATACCCGTTGTGAGTACTTCCACTGCCCGTCAACGGCGAAGATGCTGCTGTGTTTTGTATCACCGCTGTCTGTCTGCTCCGTGTCCACACAGTCACTGTTTGAGGTTGCGTTGTCCTCAGCCTGGACACACACACACACATACACACACACACACACACACACACACACACACGCGCGCACGCACGCACGCACGCACGCACGCACACACACACACACACACACACACACACACACACACACACACAACAAGTGGATAAACAAACGAATAATAAAGGAAAAACACAAAAAAATGAATGAATGAATCAATCAATTAATCAATCAATGAAACAAAGACACCCAAATAAGCAAGTGAATGAATAAGTAAACAAATCAACAAACAAATCAACTGATCAATCGGGCTGCCTGCAATGGAAAGAACGAAACCTAAATTACTACTGATCTCGCAGGCAAACACATTCGACATGGTCTATCTTATTAATTACCCCAGAAGAAGAGTTGTATTACAAAGAATCTTTACCTTGGTGATGGCGACATAAGCAGCGCTGTCAAGTGGGACGTACACTCCCTCTTCCGCGACGAAGATGGTGTCGTGTGGTGCGTGAACCTTCACCACCACCCCTATCTCCTCCGGATCTGTCAGGGATCTTCGCTGAGTGTTAGTGGACAGGTACAGTGTCAAACCTGTAGCATCAGCATGAGACAGTGGACGTCATCAAGATTAGACAATGAGCGTCATCGACATGAGAAAGCGGACATCAACGTGAGACAGTAATTGTCGTCGGCATGAGACAGCGGGCGTCATCGACAAGAGACAATAGACGTCATCAAGATTTGACAATGAGCGTCATCGACATGAGAAAGCGGACATCAACGTGAGACAGTGGGCGTCATCGGCATGAGACAGTGGGCGTCATCGACAAGAGACAATAGACGTCATCAAGATTAAACAATGAGCGTCATCGACATGAGAAAGCGGACATCAACGTGAGACAGTGGGCGTCATCGACATGAGACAATGGACGTCATCAAGATTAGACAATGAGCGTCATCGACAAGAGAAAGCGGACTTGAACGGGAGACAGTGAGCGTCATAACATGAGACAGTGGGGGTCATCGGAATGAGATGATGAATGTCACTGGCATGAGATAGTGGGCGTTATCGACATGAGACGGCGGGCGTCATCGACGTGAGACGATTGGCGTCATCAACATGAGATAGTGGACGCCTTCGACATGAGACAGTGGATGTCATCGGCACGAGACTCTGGTCGTCATCGATACAATACGAGTGATGACCTATCGAGTTTTCGCAGTACTGAAGTTGTGATTGTCTGATTGGCCAAAACCGCTTCCTCTTGGAGAGGTCTATATTGCACGCACTCACCATTCTCTGGACCCGTTTTCCACGTGTGATGCTTCGGTGGCTGAGAGACGAACGTGTAACAGTTACCCAGGCTGTCGTCATAGAAGTGGGTGAAGTTCCTACCAAAACAGAAAATACAAAGTATTCAGTGAGCTCTCTCTCTCTCTCTCTCTCTCTCACACACACACACACACACACACACACACACACACACACACACACACACACACACACACACACATCTTGTGGCTTACCGCGTGTCGCAAGTATAGTCGCCTAGCCGACACCCCGGAACGAAAATGTGTATTGGGTGTCCCATGGCTTCCAGCTCCTCTAAGGTCAGGTTGTCCAGCCTGGCCTGGTTGGCTAGGCGACTGGCAAAGGTTTCGTCCAACATCTCATTCCCTGTGGCCTGAGGGTGGGGGGAGGGGGGGGAGAGAAAGGAAGAAATGTAAACCTGAATGAAAACAACAAGGGGGGGGGGGACACACCCCCCCCAAAAAAACAACAAAAAACAACAAACAAAAAAACAACAACAACAAAACAACAACAACAACAACAAAAACAAAACAAAAAAACAAACAAACAAAACAAAACAACAACCAAAAAACCCCAAACAAAACTAAAAGGGGAAAACCCAAAGAATATAGGAAGGAAAAGACAAGCACAAAAAGAGGGACAAAACCAAACCAAACCAAACAAAACAAAACAAGAAACAAAGGAAAAACAAGGAGGAACGGCCCCGTCCTACAAAGTTGTTTCTCCAAACTTCATTTTATTTTGTTTGTTTTGTTGTTATTGTTGCCGGTTCTCCCCTCTCCAAGTTCTACCAATGACACTAGATCCCCTACGACCTCGACCGATTAGCCAAATGACTCTGGGTGGGGCCGGGTGGGGGGAGAGAGAGAGCGAGAGGGAGAGAGAGGGAGAGAGATGGGTGGGTGTTTAGGAGTTTAACGTCCTTTCCCACCACATAAGGGTGATATCAAAGACGGGGCAACGAGAAAAAGGCCAGCACAAATATTTGGCCCCAGCCGGGATTCGAACACTCGACCCGAGCATTGAAAGTCCAACGCTCTACCATTCGGCCACCCTGGCTCCCCAGAGAGAGAGAGAGAGAGGTCAGTTCCGTGAACTAAACATTTGACGTCAGCCTCAGGCAGGTCGTCATACAGAGAGAGAAAGAGATGACGTCAATTCCGTGAACTAAACATTCGGCGTCAACCTCTAGCACAGAGATCGTCTGAGGATGCTTGTTTATGTCTTGTGATTTCCCTGTTGGCTTTGTGGCTTCCCCGATTGAATTATTTTTCACATGAAATCTGGAAGATCTAGAGGGCTGGTGAAATGTCGGAGGCAGTGACGATACTTGCTGATTTTGTCTGTGAACTAAGCGTTTGACGTCAGCCTCACCCTGGTGGTATGACAGATGATGTTTGTGCATGTCTTGTGATTTCCCTGTTGCTTTTGCGACTTTCCTGACTGAATTAATTTTTACATAAAATCTGGAAGATATAGAGGGCTGGTGAAACATGGACTAGAATACCTTGTATTGTACTTATGAAATCGCAAATTTGAAACTCTTTTGACCGGTGCTTCTCGCAGAAACTTGAAAAAGTTATGTTTATCTAAAAGTTTAGTTATTCTTAATGCTAAAGCTATAATAGTGCAGTAGTTTCTGTCATATGTGCAGTTGTCACACCAGACAAAAACGCCGGGATGATAAGTAATTTGCGGTAGTCTTTTCATAGATATTAATTTTGATCTTATGTGCAAACCACTCCTATCTCGGAAATATTTTTTTTACACAAACCAGTCAGAGCTACAGAGCTGTAGCACGAATACAGGCAGTGTGATTGGGTGAACTTCCAAAGTCTAAACAAGGAGGAACGGCCCCGTCCTACAAAGTTGTTTCTCCAAACTTCATCTTATTTTGTCTTTGTTGTTATTGTTGCCGGTTCTCCCCTCTCCAAGTTCTACCAATGACACTAGATCCTCTACGACCTCGACCGATTAGCCACGTGACTGGGGGTGAGGCCGGGTGGGGGAAGAAGGGAGGGAGAGAGAGGCAGAGAGAGAGGGTGGGTGGGTGGGTGTTTAGGAGTTTAACGTCCTTTTCCCCCACATAAGGGTGATATCAAAGACGGGGCAACGAGAAAAAGGCCAGCACAAATATTTGGCCCCAGCGGCCAGGATTCGAACTCTTGGCCCAAGCATTGAAAGTCCAACGCTCTACCATTCGGCCACCCTGGCTCCCCAGAGAGAGAGAGAGAGAGAGAGAGAGAGAGAGAGAGAGAGAGAGAGAGAGAGAGAGAGAGAGGTCAGTTCCGTGAACTAAACATTTGACGTCAGCCTCAGGCAGGTCGTCATACAGAGAGAGAGAGAGAGATGACGTCAATTCCGTGAAGTAAACTTTCGACGTCAGACTCTAGCACTGAGATCGTCTGAGGATGCTTGATCATGTCTTGTGATTTCCCTGTTGGCTTTGTGACTTCTCCGACTGAATTATTTTTCACATGAAATCTGGAAGATCTAGAGGGCTGATGAAATGTCGGAAGCAGTGGCGATACTTGCAGATTTTGTCTGTGAACCAAACATTTGACGTCAGCCTCACGCTGCTCGTCTGACAGATGATACTTCTTCATATCTTGTGATTTCCTTGTTGCTTTTGTGACTTCCGTGACTGAATTAATTTTGACATAAAATCTGGAAGATATGGAGAGCTGATGAAACGTGGACTTAAGTGCCTTGGTTTGTACTTACGAAATTGCAGTATTGGAACTTTTTTGACCGGCGCTTCTCGCAAAAACGTGAAAAATGTGTTTATCTAAAAGCTCTGCTATTCTTAATACTAAAGCTATAATAGTGCAGCAGTTCATGTCACATGTGCAGTTGGCACAAGTGACAAAAAGTGATGAGTAATTTGAAGGAGTCTTTTTATAGATATTTGGCCTTATATGCAAACCACCCCTACCTCGGAAATATTTTTCTTACACAAAACCTGTCAGAGCTACAGAACTGTGCTACGAAAACAGGCAGTATAATTGGATGATCTTCCCAATTTCAGAAAATGAAGCCATTTGAACATTTTTTGCGAAAAAATTCGTAACATGACCGATTTTTAAAAATCGGCGATAACTCTTTTGAAAATGCAGTAGGCTAAAAATCGTGAAAAATAGGTCTGGAGAATGTGAATTCCCATTTTATCTCAAAGTAAAAAGGCCTCCAACGAGGTGGTTTAGGAGATAGCCATCATTACATCCGTCCACACACACACACACACACACACACACACACACACACACACACACACACACACACACACACACACACACACACACGTCATTCCCGCCAAAAAGAACGCAGCAGCAAAGTGTGCACGTAAGGTGTCTATGACGCAGATTTCGTTACGTCACTGTGTGCGTGAAAGTAAGTATTGTGTGGAGAAACGTCACAGTCTTGTTTTGTATCACTGAAACTTGCTGCTGCGCGTAGCAAAATCTGCCCCGTCTCATAAAGTTGTTTCTCTATAGAGAAACAACTTAAAAATGAAGGAGTTTTAACAACTTTTTCGAAAAAATTCGTAACATGACCAATTTTTTTTTTTACATCGGCGATAACTCTTCTGAAAATGCGGCAAGCTAAAAATCGTGAAAGGTAGCTCTGGAGAAGGTGAATTCCCATTTTATCTCAAAGTAAAAAGGCCTCCAACGAGGTGGTTTAGGAGATAGCCATCATTACATCCGTCCACACACACATACACACACACACACACACACACACACACACACACACACACACACACACACACACACACACACACACACGTCTCACAACTCCCGCCAAACAGAACGCAGCAGCATAGTGTGCACGTCAAGTGTCTATGACGCAGATTTCGTTACGTCACAGTGTGCGCGAAAGTATGTGTTGTCTGGAGAAACGTCACAGCCTTGTTTTGTACTACTGAAACTTGCTGCTGAGCGTAGCTTCTTCTTCTTCTTCTGCGTTCCATCTGGCCGTCAAATTCGCAGTCCCGACATGGCGATGAACTGCTCTGTCTTTTGTAGGTCGTCGCTGTTCCCCCAGAGTTTGTTGTGAAGGCTGGTGTCGATGGGCCAGATTTCACGGCGGAGCTGCTCGAGGTGTGGGCAGGTTTGTAGGATGTGGTCTGGAGTCTCTTCTTCAGCACCACACTGGCATGATGCTGTGTCCACGAGGCCCATCTTCTTCATATGTTTTCGGAGACCACAGTGGCCAGTTCTCAGGCGGAAGATGGTAGTCTGTCCTTGCCTGGTCAGCTGGTTTATGTGGTCTTGTTCAGGGTTGTAGTTGCTGTTCTTGGTGCGCCAGTCAGCAAAATCTGCCCCATCGTATAAAGTTGTTTCTCTATAGAGAAACAACTTAAAAAGGGAAAACAAACAAGAAAAGAAAGGAAGAAAGAAAAAGACAATAAAAAGAAGAAAAAAAAAGAAGAAGAGAAAACTACAAAAGGGGTAAGAGAAAAAGGAAAGGGGGGGGGGGGGGGCAAAAAAAAAAAAAAAAACAAAGTAAGAAAGACAGAGGAACGAAAAACGGTGAGCACCACAGAAACACCTCCAGTACCTGACGCTTGAATCGCGAAGCAGCAGTTGGCACAGCTTTCCGACCAGCCGCGCTGAGCTCTTGATTTTCGCGTGGAGGTGTTAGTATGGGAGCGTTGAACGACACAAACGGGTTGACATTGCAAATGGTGACAGCCGGGAACTCTTGGTTTCGACGGTCGTCCATCCGGGTGACTGACCTCAGCTCACGCCGTGCGGCACGTGCTGACACTAGCTCATGGATGCTAAACGCCGTCATCGCTGAACACATGACCAGAACAGAGTGAAAGTAGGAATGACGTTAACTTTATTTTATCATGGAAGACGTCATTGGCAAAGCCATTTTCAAAATATGCCGTTAATACACTACCACAGAAATAAAGAAACCGAATTATTAAGACCACAAAACCATACGAAATTTACAAAAACGGAAACGTGATATCAGAAGCAGAAAGATAAAACACCAAAGAGGGCAAAACAACACACACACACACACACACACACACACACACACACACACACACACACACACACACACACACACACACACACACTTTGAAATCTGT
>JACVVK020000022.1:445000-465000 GCA_018292915.2 Batillaria attramentaria
TCTCCCCCCCCCCCTCCATAACCAGCCCATTAGGGACGTCCTTAAATAATCATTCATATGACGGGGACGTTCAGCCCCAGCTAACTGACCAGCAAACCGTATAACTTACTGACATCGTAGTTAAACTCTTTTACGCCAAAATCGACGAACAGTTACTATAGTGATTTGTTTGTGCTTAGCAGCTGAAGGCTTTCACTACTTCGGGCTTCGTCCTCCAGCCCTGCAGCGCCTCGAACGTTTCAGAAGAGAAGGATATTTGTGCCGGGAAGACGTCTACATACCATACCATACCATACCATACCATACCATACCATACCATACCATACCATACCATACCATACCATACCATACCATACCATACCATTGGACGAACCGACAAGGCCGGTGAACTGACTTGATAAAATACTGACTTGGACTCTTGAATATTAAAGTTTGTGCGTGTTAGTGGACGACTCTGGAGAAGTTCCAAACTACTTCAGACTCTAGACCCATTTTCAAGCCACAATTTCCCATCTGAACTCAGCTTTCTCTGTCTCTCTCCGGGGCAAAAGAGGGCAGTCAAGGGAGGTAAGGACGGGCCCCACAACCCTCTGTGCGATCATAAATCGAGGAGGATGGCCTGGGATCGGCTGCGAGTGGCGAGGGGAAAGTCGTTTGTGCCACTTGCCGGTTCCCGTAATGGCGGCCCGGACTCGCTCAGCGTTTTACCAGACTCGTCTGGCAACGGCAGATTCAGCAGAGACCATACACAGAGACAGAACTCCGGGTCCGCTACGCTCTTGTTGGTATCAGCGAGCTGTTCAGACGGCAACCACGGGTAAACAAAGCGTCTGTTGCATACCCCCCCCACCCCCCCACCCCCCCCAAAAAAAAGAGAAAAAAAAAAGAGAAAGAAAACCAACAAAAACAACTAAAAACAAAATAAAAACAAAAACAAACAAAACAAAACAACCCCCCCCCCCCCCCAAAAAAAAAAAAAAAAAAACCCACAAAAAAACCACAAACAAAACAAAACACAAACAAAACAAAACACAAAACAACAAAAACTCAAACAACCAACAACGACAACAACAACAAAAACAACAAAAAACCAACCAACCCAACAACAACAAACAAAGAAACAAACAAACAAAACAGACAACATCCCCCCGAAACAAAACAAAACATTAACAAGAACAAAACAACAAAACAAAACACAACAAGAAACAGCAAACAACAGCAATAGCTACGACGAAATACCCCCCCCCCCCCCAACCAAACAAACAACAACAACAAACAAACACCCCCCCAAACAACAACAACAACAACAACAACAACAACAACAACAACAACAACAACAACAACAACAAACGAACAAAACACAAAAGCAAAAACGGTACACAGTCCATTATTATTACATGTATTATTATTATTGTGGTGGTGGCCGGTATTATTATTATTATTAAGATTTTCTTCGAGCTTAAAATAATAGTGTCGTACCATTCCAGATCTCCAAGAAGCCACCGGACGACCTGGCATGTCGTTCTTGCACATAATCTTGCACCATTTCGTAATTCATCGTGAAAAGTAGCAATCGATCGACCCGCTTTAAATATTTTCAGTGGTACTGTGCGCAAGACTGATTGGGGCAAAAAAAAAAAAAAAAAAAAAACCAAAAAAAAAAACAACAACAACAAAAAACCGCACATTAAAAAAAACAAACAAAAAAACAACAAACCCACCGCACCAGTTACCGACAGTCATGTACAGCAGACAACAATGCAAAACCTGCAGACTGAATTGGAGGACACCAATGCTCAAGGCGATGACATCACCAAGGACGTGAGGATGAGAGAGACGTATGTCTGGACACACCAACTGCCTGCCCCGATATCCGCTTACAGACGGAGTTTGCAAACACGACCTGAATATCGTGCTAGCCAACATTGTCATTTTTAAAAATGTACCCCCCCCCCCCCCCCCATTTTTTCCCCCATTTCTTTTTCACTGTCTTAGCTCTTCGCCACCTCCAGCGGTATTCCTCCCAGGTCGGACGGTGTGGCACTTTTTATTATGCCTTTATTATGATGATGAGGATGATGGTATGGTGATGCTATGGAGGTCCATGTGGTGTGAGACTGCGTGACAGGGCAGCATTCCACGCTTCCTGTCATTAATACCACGGCGTTAACCAGGCCCGGGAACTACGACACCTGCGGTGGCGGCCGTGCAATCATGCGCATCGTAACAAGGGAAGCACCCTCAAAGTCGCACCCGTGAAGTGGGTGAATCTGAGCTGTAGCTGCGGTGTGGCGAGGCAGAGTCCAGTGCAGGAAAACAGAAAAAGAAGAAGAAGTAAGCTGTGTGGCAACAGTCTCCCCACTGCGCCCATAGCAGACATGCAATGTATCTGTGTTTTCTAACTCAGCAGCAATGATTGCTCTGGGCATTGTGAGACACAATTGTGATGCGCTGTTGGTTATACCCGGGGTCGTTAGGGACTTCCTCCAGCTTCAAACTTTACGACATCGCGTCACTCAGGGGTTGCATACAAATACCGTTCTGAGCCATGCAGAGGAAACAACTGAAGTTCTGCGAACGTGCTCGGTTGGTAAGTTAACTTGGGTTTAACGTCCCAAGCCACAAGATGTGTGTGTGTGTGTGTGTGTGTGTGTGTGTGTGTGTGTGTGTGTGTGTGTGTGTGTGTGTGAGAGAGAGAGAGAGAGAGAGAGAGAGAGAGAGAGAGAGAGAGAGAGAGAGAGAGCCAACGAACGATTCTTTATAATTATTACAACGGGAAAAATATTTTGGCCAGAAGGGCAGTTTTCAACCGTGTCTTTGCTAAAACTACATAAAAATATGAGAGAGAGAGAGAGAGAGGGGGGGTTGTTGGTGGTGGTTGTTTGGGGGTTTAACGTCCTTTTCCACCACATACGGGCGATATCAAAAACGGGGCAACGATGAAAAAGCCAGCACAAATATCTGGCTCCAGCCGGGATACGAACTCACGACCCGAGCATTAGAAGTCCAACGCTCTACCATTCGACCACCCCGGCTCCCCGAGAGAGAGAGAGAGAGAGAGAGAGAGAGAGAGAGAGAGAGAGAGAGAGAGAGCGCTTCCCACAATTTACTTTTTTTTTTCTTTTGACCGGGTATCACACCATCGGCTTCACAGCAGTATCGGATTTCAGTTTAATCCAGTGCATCTGTTCAACAAAAGACGTGAGCCACAAAAAGCCCTGGAGTCCCCGATGATAAACTTGTCGCTGAGGCGAGAGTGCGGTACATCTTTATACGAGCCTGCGGTAATTAGACAGTGTGCGTTACAGTGGAACGAAACCCGACACTGCCTCTCATTCCCCACCTCTACATGAGCGGGATTCACGGTCGTCAGGTGTTAAAGCTGCTCTGAGTCGACCGGGCTGACTCTGACAGGGCCGTGTCCTCGGATGGGCAACACAAGACAAGACAATAATAATGGATAATTACATAGCAGTTATACTCAGCGAGCTGTAAGCGTTTACAAGGTTAAGGAAATAAAATGGCAAGAACACACACACACACACACACACACACACACACACACACACACACACACACACACACACACACACACACACACACAGAGTGAGTTTTGACTGCAGTTTTAAAGGTGGGGACAGTTTCTCTCTCTCTCTCTCTCTCTCTCCCCCTCCCCCCCTCTCTCTCTCTCTATGTATACGCCTTATTACGCCTTATGTTTTTTTTTTTTTTGGAAGGGTGGAAGCAAGAATGGGTCCTTGGTGCGGAAACGATCGCTGCCGAAGGACACGTGAGTCAGCTGAAGATCCGTCTGAGCTGTCTGGATGGTGTGCACAGAGTTAGTAAACTGGCAAGATATGCAGGGCTAGACAAGACAAGACAAGACAAGACAAGACAAGACATCTTTCTTGAATGAAATGGAAAATTTATCTTCAGTACTCGCCCTGCAGATACAATACAATACAATACAATACAATACAATACAATACAATACAATACAATACAATACAATACAATACAATACAATACAATACATCTTTAATGAATTCAATGGAAAATTTACTTCGGTACTCGTTCTGCAAAAATAAGAACTGAATACAATTGAGACGGGAAGTATTTCAAATTGACGCCGGTGTTGCTAATACCACTATTGCGGCTATCGGCAGGTCGACCTGCTCTCCGATACTTTGCGGTCAGGGCAGAGAATCACACAAACAAAGACAATAGTGACCTCCCTTAAAGTACTGCTCCGGTAACGTCAAGGCTCCACTGACTCCTCCCCTCTCTCTTGGCCGTTGACGACTTAAAGAAACCGGCGGCGCTACTGACAAGCTGATTACAGACGACTGCAACTTTAACTCAGCGCCGATTGCCAGTTAACACTGTGTGTGCTTGACACGATCCCGTGATACGGTTAGCTTTGAAAAACTCAGCTCTTGTTTTCAGATTCAACTGCCTCGCAAATCGTAACCCGATAGCCCGCACATGTGCAGTCGTCGGCCTTTCCACTTGAAGAACTCTGAAGCTTTTGAAGGCGAGGGTTTAGCGTCGGTACTTTAAAATTGAGGCCGCGTTCAAATGGACTGTGGTCTCAATTTAGATGGTTTTTTGTAGGGGTATTATCGCAAAAGTCCTCCTTTGTTTCTGGATAAGAGACTGGTAAAAGCGTATTTAGCCATTTATAATAGCGAACTTTAGAACTGCCTCTCGTTTCAGTCAGTCGTTTCGTTCCAGTTCGTCCAAGGTTTATTGGCTGTATATTGCCTGTTTTTTTGTGGCCGTCTACCAACGAATAATGTAACAGTGATGATAATAGACTAAGTGTTGTTGTAGGCGTATTATCTTAAAATTCCGACATGATAAAGCATAGTGGTGTAAGGACACAAAATGACCGTGGGATCATGTTTGGTGTTATTTTGAGGTACCCTGTTTCGTGAGTGTGCTAGTCTGTAGTCAGTGATTTTTGTTGTCATGAAAAAGCGTGATTTTCGTGGTTTTTGTGTTATGTAGGTCAAGGTGCATGGCAGGCAGTCAGAAAAAGAGGCAAGCTGCCAGCGAAGCTGGGACTCACCTTTTGCACAGAGGTGGGTCACAAGTGAAGCAAGCGTCTTTGTGTGAACTGCCTTTCTGGCCTAAAGAGACAGTAGACGTGCATTACTCCAGTGAGGCGTAGCGGAAACTGAGGAGACATTCAAGTTTTTTGAAACCCCTGTCAGGTGCGTGCCTTTAAATGGTCTGTTCATGGTAGTAATTGTTTCTAGATTGAAGCATTTTTAGGGGTGACTATGATGCCTGAGGCTAATAGGGAATATATAGGCATTTTGAGGTCCTGTGTATTTGTGTCCTTCGGCCACTTATCCTTTGTAATAGCAAACTTGGAGCAATTTCAATTGACTTATCGGAAGCCATACAAGGGCAGATTATATCTGAAACCCAATTTCAGACCAACACAAATCGTACTTGAAGTCTTTGATGGCCGCTTTGACAAAGACTGAAACGGGGGTGATTGCCACATACCGTCGTGCGTGGGTGCGTGCGTGCGTGCGTGTGTGTGTGTCATCGAGTACGCTTCTGTTGGCTCAGTGCTGTAAACTGGGCCATTGTAGTTCCTTTAGCTATGGATTCATTGCTATTTCTGTTTTGTTCCTGTTGCTGTACATGGGACTCACTGTGTGTGTGTGTGTGTGTGTGTGTGTGTGTGTGTGTGTGTGTGTGTGTGTGTGTGTGTGTGTGTGTGTGTGTGTGTGTGTTGGAGAGGGGAGGGGGAGAAGGAGGGAAGAGTAGCAAACAGAGGCAAGAACTATACACAACCATATCAGATGACACAGCCCAAGGTTTTGAAAGAAATTGGAGGCAAGAATCAAAGAGTAATTACAGCCTGGCTTGAACAATCCGAGACTGCCGAGAAACCCGCCTGCACTGTGGTCAACCTGAGACTCATTGTGATTTGGACATGAGACTACCCATGGGACTACCCTGCGAAAAATCAACGCTGCAAACTGGGCCACATATAGTTTTAAACTGGCTAATTCCGTCTTTGCTAAACCAGCTTATGTCAGTTTTGGAACAGTTTCGCTTGTGAATGCGCGTGTCTGGTCGAAATACTCTTGTCTTGGTGATTAGTACAGCTCTTAATGTGGTACAAGTGTTGTTTATACTTAGCGCGAGCGGCCGAACATTTAAATTCTACGACTGTTGTTACACTACCGGAAACCGGCTCAGTCGGTGTGGCCGGTCACCGCGTCATCGAGTACGCTTGTGTTGGCTCAGTGCTGCAAACTGGGCCATTGTAGTTCCTTTAACTATGGATTCATTGCTATTTCTGTTTTGTTCCTGTTGCTGTACATTGGACTCTGTGTGTGTGTGTGTGTGTGTGTGTGTGTGTGTGTGTGTGTGTGTGTGTGTGCATGTGCGTGTGTGTGTGTGTGTGTGTGTGTGCGTGCGTGCGTGTGTGTGTGTGTGTGTGTGTGTGTGTGTGTGTGTGTGTGTGTGTGTGTGTGTGTGTGTGTTTGATTTAGATAGACATTACTAGAATAGATACTACTAGAATTAGCAACGGCAGGTATGAAACTTGGCTGTTTTACGTTAATTAGCTCTACCGTTGAAAAATAAAGTTTTCTTGATTCTTGGTTCAGTGCCAGCATTATGGATGCTATCACGGTCCAGGTGTCTGAGTGTGATGATAGATACCATGAAAACAGCTCTGAACGACCAGTGAGCATACAAATGGTGGCATTAGTTCCTTTAACACTACTCAACTTCAGAAGCACCGACCCGGAGTCTGATTTCGTTCTCGTTACGCTTCACTTCGTTAGAATTTTGCGGGCAGAACGCCGCCTTTCACAGTCAGTCGAAGTTATGCAAGGTATGGAAAGTTTCCCCGATGGTGTAAATTAGTTCAGTTAGCCAGCGCACTACTCTTCCACCTCGTCTCCCCCTTCCTTTTTGTACCTCGGCGCAGGTTTTTTTTCTTCCCCCAGTTTTTGTTTAGAGGTGGGTTTAAAAAAAAGAAAAGAATTTAGTGTACTATAGTGTCCACACATCTCAGGAATTATACTGCGCCATCGAGGCCACCAAAACCCCAGAACAATAATGGACATCGTCCCGCTGCGCTGTCGAGACTCCAAAAGACCAGACCAACACTGAGGTATCATCCCACTGCGCTGTCGAGACTCCAAAAGACCAGACCAACACTGAGGTATCATCCCACTGCGCTGTCGAGACCCCAAAAGACCAGACCAACACTGAGGTATCATCCCATTACGCTGCCGAGACTGACCCCAAAAGACCAGACCAACACTGAGGTATCATCGCATTACGCTGCCGAGACCCCAAAAGACCAGACCAACACTGAGGTATCATCCCACTGCGCTGTCGAGACCCCAAAAGACCAGACCAACACTGAGGTATCATCCCACTGCGCTGTCGAGACTCCAAAAGACCAGACCAACACTGGGTATCATCCAACTGCGCTATCGAAACTCCAGAAGACCAGACCAATGCTCTCAAGTGTGAGGGGTTTACATTGTGGGTCATACTGCGCCATCGAGGCTCCCAAACACCACGACCAATAAATGGGCGTCATCCCGCTGCGCTATCGAGATTCCAAAACACCAGACCAATCTTACCCACATTTTTGTCTACGTCAGTGGACCCAGCGGAGAGCGTGCATTCACGCAGGAAATGCTCAATCCATCATTTGATGTTGTCCGGAAGACAAAAACAATCGGGATGAGGCAGAACCCCTTACTACGTCCTCGATTTCTCTGCCAGGTCGGACACATGACTCAGAGTAGAGGAATCCCCTTGTCTGATTCATCTGCCCCTGATATGAAAAAAAAACTGGGTCAGATCTAGTTCGCTTCACGTGATCTACAGGCATCGTACAGCGATTAGCGGAATTCAAACGGAGGTCTTGTCGCTTTTCCAATGGGATTACCGTGTAGTATTTTTACTTTTTGCCAAGCCGAATGAACGGCGGGAGAGGGGGTATCCCGTTTGGAACATCGGATTTGTCACCTCTAATGGTACAGTTTACTCAAGGCCAGTTGTCGGGAGTTATGTCCGGGTACTCCGGCTTCTTCCCGCCCGGCTGGGGCCAAATATTTTTGCTGGTCTGTTTTCTCAATGCCCCGTCTTTGATATCAGAGTCACTCATAACTATGTGGTGGGAAAAAGAGCACGATTGAGGGAAAATAAAATGTGGCCGACCTCAGTGTCAGTTTCGATTGAATAGTGCTCGTGTGGACTGTTCTTTTAGGGCAGCTGCATGTCCCTTTTGTCCATCATCAGCAAGCTGGGGCTGTCTGCACTAACTCGTGTGTCAAAGACATTATAACCAACCAACCAACCAACCAACCAACCAACCACCATGCACGTTGTGTCAGTCACGAAAGAGGTTCATACTTCATGGATGCTGAGAGCACGAGGGTGGGCCGCAACTTCCCGAACAGCACACTACTGTTCATCTCGTTATGCATATGCTCTTGGTTATATACTCCTCGTACACAAACCGTTTTCCTTATAGCCAGGCGCCACGGGATGGGACCAGATTCCTGTTGGTCTGGTGGCATTTGCAAAGTGCACGGCGCATGAGCAGCGCGCAGCCACCAATCAGCAGCCGAAATGATAGTTGCTGCGGTCCTTTGATCCAGTGCCATCTGCCGGTCGCGCAATTTTCTGCTCCACCGCCTCCCGTGATGGCTCTCCGTATGGGCCGCGTCGTATTGAGAGATGACCACGATGAGTGACTCGTCCACAGTGCACGATTACGGGACACTTCGCCCAAATTAATGCCCCTTTCGCCCAAATTTGGTTCATTTCGACCAAAGGTTCGGTTTAAGCTAAGGCCGAGGGTAAATTTCGTACAGAGTTTGATCTTTATATTAAGTAAGGAAACGCGTGTGCGTGTGGTGGTGGTGGTGGGGGTGGGGAGGTGGGGGGGGGGGGGGTGGGGGGGGGGGGGTGGGGGGGGGGGCGGTAAGTGCGAGGGGGAGAATAGTATTGCCTTTCTCTACTTGGAATATTTGAAAATGTCCTTGGGAAAAACTCTCCAAAAATGTCGAGGTCGAAACAATGGCAATCATGATGAACTTTCCCGCCGGTACCCCATCCTCAACTACAGGGTCTTTGCAGTGGAATAATTATATTCTTTCAGATCCTCGTAGGTGCCAAAGTAACAACTGAACAAAGTCGGTCTGGGAGGGTAATAAGTATGGGTTAGGAGGTGGAGTGCGGGGGGATAAACTGATCAGTGTTGGCGGATACTGGGGGCTCCATCTAACGTTTAACTGTAATGCTATCATTTTTTTATGCTCACAGATCGTTCTCAGCTATTTTCGTGGTATCTATCATCACACCACTTAGACGCCTGGACAGTGACAGCGTCTGGCAGTGTACTGCTGGCAGTGAGCCAACAGAAGCGTACTCGATGACTGGACGCGGCGACTGACCACACTGAGCGCTCCAGTAGTGTCGTCAACAACGGTCGTTGAATATGAATGTTCGAGCCGGCGCTCGCGCAAAGTGTAAACAATATTGTATCGCATTAAGAGCCGTACTAATCATCAAGATAGAGTAGATTGAGCGTACAGGCGCACTCAGAAGCGGGGTGAGCGGTGGTCTAATAGGTAGCGCGTCGGATTTAGCCATTGCGCTACTGAACGGCCATCACCAATGTCATGGAGATAAAGCGTGGGTTCGAGCCCAGGTCCAGCTTGAGCTTGTGATATGTGATACATGTACCGGTTTTTCCTGGCTGCCGGGCTGCTCATCGGGGGCTTCTCTCCGGGCTATCCGGCTTTCCTCCCCCAGCAAAATTGTAAAATATATATATATATATATATATATATATATATATATATATATATATATATATATATATATATATATATATATATATATATATGATAGGTATTGGGTGGCGCTGCACCACGGCGACGCGCTTCCCCCGGGGGAGTCAGCCCGAATTTCGCGAAAGGGATAATAATTGAAGTAGTTAAAAAAAAAAAAAAAAGAAGAAACTGTTCCAAGACATAAACTGGCTTAGCATGGCTGGAATGAACCCGTTCAACACAGCCTGCATCATTCTACTATTCCATAGCTTACGGTCACCAGACTGAGTCCTCCTTTGAATAAGGGTACCAGAGAGCATATACTACGCTAGTATTCATGCTTTCTGAGGGAACCAAGACTGACTGATTACCGAGCCGGTCCGAGTAGAGCTGGTTGGACTTTCAACGCTCGGGTAGTGAGTTCGAATCCTGGTCAGTTGGGGCCGCAAACTGATATTTATGCTGGCTCAGATTTTCCTGTTTGCCCCGTCAGTCTTTGATATCATCCGCATGTGGCGGAAAAAAAAGGCTGTGGCGTTAAATCCTTAAAACAGCCACCCATCCCAACCATTCTGAATAGCCGGAAATACTGCAAACTGTGTTCCAAGAAACAGTGGTGTCAGTGCACGCAAGTCTCCGACGCGTGAAAAATGCATCACCTCGACCGCCTGCGTTGAACAGCGGACGCTATGCACACAACCAACAGGACGAGAGGAAGTGCGCAGAGTGACCTCCCCCTGACCCGATCCCACAATCCATCAGTAGCGGCGTCATTAGCGTCATGGCCGTCATTAGTGAGGTCGGCTCTCAGCACTTGCTCTGTGAAGCGGACAGACAATTAGCGTGTTTATTCAAACACTGCTCATTTAACCACGAGTGCAGTACAGCTCTTCAAGTGGCGACTCGCTTGTGATCTACAAGAGCCCAGACCAACATGCTTTCAGCATACCATGAAAAAAAAAAAAAAAAAAATTCCCGACGGGCAAAGAAGATTGAAGACTTACTGACAAAGTCTGAAAGCCTTTCACGAGTTCCATTGCAGCACGGAAATATTTCGAGCAGTTCCATTGCACCAAGGAACCGTTTCCTTTGACCGTGTAACTGGATCTGTTTGGGTAACAGGTTCATCACAGTCGAGGATACATCAAATCAGAGGCTCCCCAGTCTGACTGGACAGAATCGTGTTCAGCTAGACTGTTCACCTGGGCCCGTATGTAATAGTCGAGGTTACGGCTTTTAGTCCTGGGTTAGAGTCTAACCTCGAACTAAACTAGCTCTGGGGTTACAATTTTCTGGTTTTGTTGTTGTTGTTGTTGTTTTAAATTATGAAGCGGGCCAATTCCAGCAAGGTGCCTAAGCCGTTATAGAAGGATTTCTTCTTCCTTTCTTCGCTTCCTTTTTTATTTCATTTTTAAATTTAATTTTGCTATTGGGTTTCTTTTGTCTTTGTCTGGGTTAGGCCCGTAGCCGTGGGTTAAATTAACCTCGACTTTTACATACGGGCCCTGTTTCCTAGGATCGTTGTCCCTCATCCCCATAACCTGCCCGTGGGGAGGGGGCGTCTCCAACCACTCTTGTGCCTACCTACCTACCTACCTACCTACCTAGCTGCCAACCCTTTCACCCTCGCATAAAAGTGATGAGGACCTTTTGAAACTAGGTTTGAATGATACCATGTTCTTGTCATTGTAAGAAGTCTAGGTCGGTCTGTGAGCTTAGAGTACCTATTGTTGTAACTTTAAGCAAAAATATACACCACACACAGGCATGTGGTCCCATGATGGTCCCAGGCATTTTTCAAAGTGATATACATTATTAAATGTTGCATTTGAAACCACGTTCCCTCAGTCAATGTCGTGGAAGGGGTGGGGATGGGTGGTGTTTGGGGGGTTTAACGTCCTTTTCCACCACATAGGGTGATATCAAAGACGGGGCAACGATGAAAAAGCCAGCACAAATATTTGGCCCCAACCGGAATCGAACTCACGACCCGAGCATTAGAAGTCCAACGCTCTACCATTCGACCACCCCGGCTCCCCCAATGTCGTGGAAGATTTCGAGACAAAAAAAAAAGAAAAGACTCGAATGCACTCAATGCGCCGCCTTCATGAGTTTAACTCAATTCCTATCAAGTAAGTTTGGGGTTGTGCTCCAGTGGCCTCACTGAAAAGATAATAATTGTTTATTTGATAATTAATGAATGCATGGATATAAATCTGGCTCAGTGGGAGTGTTGCACTTTGATTAAAAATACTCGTGTTTGCTGCAGTAACAACCGTTAAGGAACCGTAAAGCTTGACTGGTTTTCGCGTCAGTACAGTGCCAAAACCGTAAAAGAGTCAAAAACGTGGAATACTCGTGCGCGGTACTACGAAAATTAATGGGTTAAACAAACGCAGCCAGTACTTGAATAGCTTGTGTTCCCAACGGCCACTGTTTCTCTGCGTCTTCTGCCGTTCTGTTTCGCCAGAGTCCCAGCCATGTGCCAAATACATGTACCACCTCACGGCACAGGTGCCGCTGAGGTGGTGCATCTAACGGCGGTCACGCTGTCTTCCTGCCTTCACGATACAGACGAGCTTCAGGTGGATATGGTGAGGCCAGAGTGGAGAGACTGAGTCAGTCTCAGTGCAGCCTGAAACGGGTTGCGACTTTGTTGACGTCCATACTGACCAACACACAAACACATCATCGCCCTTCGCCCCTTAAACGCATAATTTCCATCAGTGTTTACTAGGCGGCGGCTTACTCCAGTCTGAATGGATTGAATAGTGTTCATCTGGACTGTCCAGTTAGGGTAGCTGTACCTTCTGCCTCACCTCCCCATCCCTATTACGTGGTGGAAAAGGACGTTAAACTCCCAAACAACCACCCACCCAGCCACCCTCTCCACCCCTAACTGACCTGCCCATTGGGGCCGTCTCCAATCGCTCTTGTGGAGGGGACGTTAAACTTCCACAAACCAGCTAACACCTGATAGAACGTTTACTGTTTTGCGACCACGATAGCTCTGGTGTAAAATGCTCTTGAAAAAACAACAACAAAACAATTCAGCACCTGTGTTAAAAAAAAGAACGCAGTAATGATGAGACAAACATTACACAAGTATTTCACTTGTCGGCTTCCCTCAGGCGCCCAGCAGGGTGGCACTGACGTGGTGGTGGTGGCAACTGACTGAACCCCCGGCCGGCCTGACGTGGTTGGGGTAGTCAGTAGTGCCGGTGTCAGCCTAGGAGAGAAGAAAAAGAAAAGTTGTGAACGTGTCAAGTCTCCTGTATTTACATCGCAACTCATCATTCGTCGATCAAGCCTCGTCACTAATCAGCAGCCTAATTTACGGCGTCTTCTCACGCGAAACGTTCAGCTTCAGTGGCGTGCTGGGGAGAATCCCAACCAGCCGACGTATTGTAGGACACGTTCTACAGGAACTCCGGTGGCGGAGCTGTGGTTCTACAGATAGCGCGTCTGACTTAACTGCTGCGCTACTGAACGACCGTCAGCGCCGTCACGGCGAAGCGCGGGTTCGAGCACAGGTCGAGCTTGTGATATGTGATATGAGAACCCAGACTTTCCTGGCTACCGGGCTGCTCACCGGGGGGTTTCTCTCCGGGTTATCCGGCTGTCCTCCGCCAGCAAAATTAAAACAGCACAAAACCCAGGATAGGTAGGTTGGGTGACGCTGCACCGCGGCGACGCGCTTTCCCCTGGGGAAGCAGCCCCAATTTCCCGAAAGGTACAATAGAGTAGTTTGAAAAGAAAAATCGCCTCGTGGGCCTCTCTGTCTCAAGCGGAAACAAGTATATCATCCCGCCATAGTACGTTTACTATTTCGAAACACTACGGTACGCATACCAAGTCGACCAATCCCAAGGCTCCTTTCCTATCACGTGACGAATAGTACGCGTACTATATGATTTCTAATTTTTCAAAATAATACGCGTACTTTTTCTAAAAAAAACCCCAACAACCCCAAAACACGCGTACTTTTTCTAAATAATGCGCGTACTTTTCTAATTAGTACGCGTACTACTAATCGATTTAGTACGTGTACTGTTTCCTGGGACTTATCTTTGGCTGCTTTGGCCACCGGTTGTATTTCTAAATAATACGCATACTCAGTGTGCCCACGTGGCCCAGTAGGAATGGAACCTTGGGATTGGTCGAATTAACACGCGTACTACTTCGGGAGTTACGGCTGCTTCCGCCGGCCCGCTTGCCGTACGGTACGTCAGTCAATACTACTACTACTACTACCAATACTACTACTACTACTCAGTACTACTACTACTACTAGCAGCAGCTCAGTCTGGTCAACAACAACAACAACAACAAAAACAACACGTCTGACCGACTGTTGTAGCATGTCTAAATTGAACCGTGTTCATCTCACCGGGCCGGCCGACTCAGCGTTTGGGTTTCACAAACAGGTTAGGCCTGTACTGCTGTAGTGGAACAGAAAGGCCTCCTGCTTGCGCAAACGATGTTACAGAAAGCGGCTAATGGGATTGTAAGAACCTTTCGAAAGGCGCCCTTCGACAGGGATGAATTTGTTTTCAGGAGGTCATCAGTCAAGACTACCAGCCATGGACAAGAGGCATTGTTGAAAGCATCCTGCTGAGGCTCCGAGTCGTGAGAGAGATGAATGAGAAAGCAAAGTACAGGGACAGAATAGAGCCGTGCGGCCGCGGAGGGCAAGCGATGTAAAGTATTAGTCGGCGGTGAATGCTGCTTAACTGACGGTGCTGGGGAATAATTATACTCGGCGCGCACACCTTTGCTACTGTGTGGTACGCTGTGGGTACACTGTGTTTGAGAGAGAGAGAGAGAGAGAGAGAGGGTCACACACACACACACACACACACACACACACACACACACACACACACACACACACACACACACACACACACACACACACACACAGAGAAACAGATGACACCGGGCATAACATTAAATAATTTTAATCAGATTAAAAAATTAATTTTACGTGTCTGCATGTTTAGCCTGGCCAGCGGGCCTAGCAGACGATCAGCGCATATCTGCCAATCAGAATCACGCTTGCCAATGTAGGGTGGACATGCGCACTAGCCTCCCTCTCTCTACCAGATTTTCTGCAAGGAGGCTAGCTCGCATCCAAACTTTTTGTCCCACCACCTACCCCCTCGCCACCGGCATCTACCTCTTATGCACAGGGCACTCGTCTTGTCATTTAGTGACTCGTGATTGTTTGTGACACTCTTGCCACGTTATTTTGCAGTATTGTTGCACTTTGCAGGTTTACCGTCAATATTTTCTTCCTTTCGTCATGTTGCCCTGAGGCTCTTGCTGTAACCTCAGAATTTTGCTGGTATACCCCAGTTTTCATTCCCACCGGCCTGGCGGGCAGCTCCCACATGCGTGCCAATTTTTATGCTGTATGTGCAGTGAACAACACTGTGATGGTGCCACAAAACACAAGTATTATGTCAAGTCATGTTATGAATCTGTATTTTTGTATGATGGTGCCACAAAACCCAAGTATTATGTCAGGTCATGTTTTTGAATATGTATTCTGCCCGTTTTTGGGCTCTTGATGTACTGGTCCCGCCGACACCAATACTCATCATGTTGTGCCAAGATATGGTTGGCGGGACCATTTTGTATGCCTGTTTTTAACCATTTTTGGTTCTTATCTTGACGCTTTAATAAAAGCTGTCCTTTCCACCTTAACATTGCTTTCATTTTGGTTGTGTAGTGCAGATGCGTAAAAGTTTTTATGTGTATTTCGTGGAACATAAAAAATTATGGTTAACCAAGCCACGAGTCGTGACCCCCCCCCCCCCCAAAAACAAAAACAAAAACAAAACAAAACAAAACAAAAAAAAAACCAGAAAAAAAACAAAAAAAAACAAACAAAACAAACAAAACAAAAACAACACACACACCACACACACACACACACACACACACACACAAAACACAACAAAAACAAAAAACAAACAAACCAAAAACCAAAAAAACCAAAAAAAACAAAAAAAAAAAAACCAACACAAAACAAAAAACAAAACAAAACAAAACACTCCCCCCCCCAAAAAAAAAGCACCGCAAGCCAGGAAATAAAAATTGAAAAGAGAGACTTAAAGACTGAAACAAACAAACAAACGAACAAACGAACAAACGAACGAACAAACGAACGAACAAACGAACGAACGAACGAACGAACGAACGAACAAACGAACGAACGAACGAACGAACGAACAAACAAACAAACAAACAAACAAACAAACAAACAACTTTTTTTGGTTTGTTTTCTTTATTACGGAAGCCTGCTGTTAAATGATAAGCATTGCTAACTGCATGTATTTAGGCCGGCCAGATCGTCTGTTGAGGTTTCCAAACCGAGAGTTTTCCCACCTTTGTCTGGGATCCTAGTCTCCGTGCAAAAAACCCCAAAAACCCAAAAATCCAAAACCAAAAGCAAAACAAAAATACAAGACAAAACATAAAAACAGAAGCCAAGATTCTGTATGCGCCTCGCTGTTGTATGTTTATTGCGTGTTTACAAAATCGTAAATTAAACGCCTCAGCGCCATGCAGCAGATGAAAGACAGGAGAGAAACACTGAGTACTCTCCCCGCCCGCTAAAAAAAAAAAAAAAAAAAAAAAAAAGAGAGAGAGAGAGAGAGAGAGAGAGAGAGAGAGAGAGAGAGAGATGCCTCTCTTGCGTTGCCTCTGCGTTCAAATGGTCTGAATCACGAAGGAAGACTAGGACGTAGGTCCGAGACTACTGAGCTTGACTAACTTAAACTCAGACTAAAAGATCAAGTACGAGATGCATAACAGAAGTCCACGGCAAGTCTGCGTCTAATTCAGGAACTAACCGGTAACGTACGCAGATAAAAGTCCCGACGCTATAAGTCTGCATGAAACTAGAACGTAGTCTCGGACTAGTCTCGTTTCATGCATCAGACCCCAGAGCTCTCGGCTCCCGCTTTCAGGTGTTCGGCGGTAGCTGTGATGTCGGTTGTTGTGAAAGGTGAGCAAATAATGGGTATCTTTCTAGTGATAGGTAGCCCCGAAGCGCGATACACACCGCAGACGAAGGGGCAACCGGCGAAGGCAGTTTTGGAGTGGGCTAAACCCTTATTGTGCAGTGCATCCCATTTTTTTTCTTACTACTTTAGTGTCCCTTTCGGGGAATTTGGGCTGCTTCCGCCGGGGAAAGCGCGTCGACGCGGTGCAGCGCCACCTAACCCACCTACCTGGTATTTAAAAAAAAAATTGCTTGGGGAAAAAAGTCGGATAACCCGGAGAGAAACCCCTGACGGATGAGATCCTGGCAGTTCCAAGAGGAGCAGATTGAAACATCCAAAAAACTAACACTAATGAAATTTAATTATCTAAAATTTAAAAAAAACCCAAATCAGACAGAGAGAGAGAGAGAGAGAGAGAGAGAGAGAGAGAGAGAGAGAGAGAGAGAGAGAGTTATACTTAACCAAGTCTCCATCTCACTACTCAGTGATCCCAGTTCTTCAGCTCCTGATCAGTCGTACCTCCTTCTATTCACAGGAGACAAGACTCAAGAGGAAACACCAAAACCACGTTATGGTAGACAAACATTCCGACCGTCATTCTTTGTTCTGCTGCAGTGCCGACCTCTCTCTCCCAACGCAGAACGGGAACTTGGTCTTGATGACTGCATGATTGAGACGTATCACTCTGGATTCCCGATAGCGTCATCACCCCGACCCATCAGTCCGGCCACCTAGGAGTGGCACCTTTCAAAAGTTACATGAAAGAAAGGCGGATAACTCTTCCTGAGTTTCTGGGTAGTCTGATATCTGCCGTTACCTGAATGTTTTAGGTCAGATATCACGTGATATACAGCCTTCGCATAGCGAGTGGCGGAATTCAAACCGACCGAGTTGTCGCCTTCCCAATGGGATTACCCTGTGCTTTTTTTTTGGGGGGGGGGGTGAGGGGGGGCAGGTGTGTGGGGGGGGGGGGGGGGGGGAGGGGGATGGGGGGGGGGGAACTACGTGAGTGCCCTGGAGGGCATGCATATATTAGTAAGCTGAGCGTCAGCTGAACGGCCAGAACTGTTTCAGGAAACTGAGTTTCTAGGTATCTGCTCGGGGCATGACACAGTATAGCTTAGTTTTGGTTCGGTAGATGGGTTGGTTATTTTGGATAGTTAGGTTGAAATAGTCATTGCCGTAGATGACTTAAATAGATGAACTGACCACTCGCACCGCGTGACTGTAACTTGCTGATGTCCGGTGTGTGAGAGAATGCGTGTGATTCATTTGAGCGTGCATGTTGTGCTCAGCTCGCGGCGAATTGAGCCAAAACATTGGGTGAAGCGACCCTACAGTACATATTATTGTTATTATTGTTGTTGCTGTCTGTGTTTGGATTTTTTTCCTTTCTGTTTTTGTCGTATATTATAGTAACAAAAACATTACAATACAGCACATAACTGTTTGGAATCTTAATTACTATTATTATTACTCTTCTTCTTCTTCTTATTGTTATGTCTGTTTTAGGATTCTTCTCGAACGCCCTACCATCTCAAGCCTGTATCTTCTGTCGGTTGTCAGTCAGTGTACTTGCATGATGCACTAACTGTAAAGACAGACCACGTCACTTGCTCCTCCGCCACAAAGAGAGTCCGAAGATTTATCGATACTTGCACCTTTCATCGGCTTTTGAGACGAGTATTGGTATGCGTTGCTTTCCCCAAGGATAGTGTTACGGTGTTTGCGTTTGGGCAGTGGCCGCCATAACGGAACCATCTTGCCGAGTTCTCCATCTGCTCTCGCGAACATCCGGAATGCCTTATGGGTGATAATGCGTGTACCAGGCCTCTCGCGAGATTTGGCCAAGCGCGAGGTTTGTGGGAAGTTGGGAGCATCTTGAAAGGTCAGGGCATCTACGTCCGCGAAGATGCCCCCCCCCCCCCCCACTCTCTCTGTAGCTTGGTTTCTGCTGAGTCTGGGCTCCTGAGTCTCTTGCTTGGTTCTAACTACTCCCTCATTCTGTCTCTCCCTGCCTCAGTCTCTGTGTGTCTGTATCTCAGTCTCTCTCTCTCTCCCCTCCCCCCCCCCTCTGTCTGTCTCCCTCCCCCCCCCCCCCTCTCTCTCTCTGGGAGCCGGGATAGCCGAATGGTAGAGCGTTGGACTTCCAATGCTCGGGTCGTGGGTTCGTATCCCGGCTGGGGCCAAGTATTTGTGCTGGCTTTTTCATCGTTGCCCCGTCTTTGATATCACCCTTATGTGGTGGAAAAGGACGTTAAACTCCCAAACACCCACCCCCACCCAATCTCTCTCTCTCTCTCTCCCCTTCTCTCTGTCCGTCTGCCTGTCTCTCTCAGTCTCTCTCAAAACAAGCATATCGGTCTCTTCCAGTATTTAAAAAAATCGACATTTGTACAACATCTGAACTACTGTGACGGTCTTTTATATCTTTCGCAAAATTATTTGGTCAGTGACTTTCAGGGACAACTGGAAAGAAGAACTGTGACCAACACATGTTTGTGGCTTCCCTGCTAGGATCTGAACTGGGGACCCGATTAAATGCTCTACCAGCTTGACTGACCGTCTGGCTCCCACTAGCTATCAAAGTCCATCGCAAAACTGCACATATTCAATCCAGAGAGAGAGAGAGAGAGAGAGAGAGAGAGAGAGAGAGAGAGAGAGAGAGATCTTACAACAACATCATCATCTTCTTCGTCATCAAAAGCAGCAACAACAACATCAACATGCGGGGAAAATTAACTTTTTCAAGAAATGTATATGCCTGTACCTAAGACATAAAATTGCCTGATGGTCATACTGATGGGGATCTGGAAAAATGGGACAATTTACGAGCAAAAGAAAAAAAAAGCAAAAAAAAAAGCAAAAAGCCCGATCAAAGCGAACAGGGCATTCATTGTCACGCCAACCTACACTGTGTCACCAAGCCCGGATGTGTGGATGTGGATGTGGCGACGCACAGCACGTAAACATAAGTAAACAACCGTATCTTCAAAGGGGGATAACGCACCCAGCGACACGCTGGCGAGGCGATTAGTGCCCCTGTGTGAAATGCAGCAATGGCGCAAGAGCATAACAAATTAGTGTTGCCCTTTAAACTTGCTTCTGCTTTCATTTAGAGGCATCTGAGTGCACGCAACCCCTCAGTTGAGCC
>JACVVK020000022.1:475000-485000 GCA_018292915.2 Batillaria attramentaria
ATGCCCGCAAGACATGACATACTGTACAAACATAAAAAGAAACAACACATGACTTAAGACACGAGGCAATACCGAAGACATAATAACATAACATTAACTGTACATAACATAAAAACTAATCTAACTCTCCATCGCACATCCACACTATCCGAGCCTGTGCGTGCGCGCGCGCACACACACACACACACACACACACACACACACACACACACACACACACACACACACACACACCACAAACTTGACTCAGTGACAAAGGCGAGTTTAGGGGAGAGATGATGAAACTTTATTTATCAACGGTAAAAGTTTTGACAGAAATTCGCCAGTTTGCAAACTTGCCGTTGCTAATACTACAGAGACTATCTACTAAGGGAAAAAAGGGAGCAAAATATAAAAGGTATTCTGCACTAAACTACAAGAAACAAAACCATAGAGAAAACGTCCATCAGGTCAAAACGCATTCACACACACGTACGACCTTTGTAAACACAAATCACTGATATAATACTAAATTGATGTAAAATAGAAATCAAAATAACAAGTTGCCGCGTAACGTACGTTACGTGCGATCCATCAGGTACTGTTTGAGTGCACGCTTAACTGTACTTAGAGAGAGAGAGAGAGAGAGAGAGGCTCAGATAGAAACACCGCCACTGGCTTACACCACAACTGCTAGGTGCCATTTCTCCGATTCATATCCTCTCCTCTGATTGTCTAAGTCTTCAACATTCCTCCATCACTCTGCTGCTTCACGGAACGTTTCCTTCGCAGAGGCCGCCATTTTGAACACCCATTGATTGCCGTCTGTCGGCGATGTCGTACGTGATGCAGATTTAGCAGCCAGTTTGCGGCACAGTTGTCGTAAAATCACAATAAATTACGGTTGGGAGCTTTGCAGTTTGGGAGCGTTAGAAAACCGCGGAAATGGAAACATTGGTAAGGTGACTGCGATGTTCTCAGGAGGGATACAGGCTAAACTCGGTTCCTGGGAATAAAACCTTCCGTATCTTCAGTCTTCCGCGGCCAGTCTGGTCAAAACGTAACTTGCGATACGCTAGGTTCTTTCAGCGGTTCTGAGAAGTTCTATGAGAATGCTATTCCAATGTGCCTCTCACAACAGTAGACTTTCAGATCCCCCCTTTTTTCCGCAGATGACGGTAGATATATAATACACACAGGCACAAAGTTCTCCCCCCTCCCCCTACAATAATAATAATAATAATGAGTATTGTATAGGCGCTTTACCCAATTTCATGAATCGGCTCAAAGCGCCGCGAACTTGACCCAACACGCACGCTCACGTGAATCACACGCATTCTCTCACACACTGGACATATACACATTACAGTCTCGTGGTGCGAAGGGTCAGCTCAGCTATTTAAGTTTCGGAATTTAGAAATGCATTTCTTTTTCAAAATTTTGAGGGCTGAACATTTCCACTGAAAGCAGAGGGGGAGGAAACCGGAGTACCCGGAGAGAACCCCCGAGGAGGTGGAGGTTTGCACAAAAAGTAGCGCTTAGCGGCAGCAGGCTTTCACTGCTTCGTCCTCCAGCCCTGCGGCGCCGTGAGCATTTCAGCAGAGGTGGATATGTGCGCCGAAGAGAAGTCTACCATACCATACCATACCATACCATACCATAGTGGCGGAGGGCACGTTCAGTAAAGCCTTCAAGTCGGATAGTGCAGTTGGACCAGACTGGCCCTACAGACGCCGACTGAGGAGAGGCCACGAGCCAAGGGTGCAAAGATGTTTATTCGAGCTTCCCTGAAATTATGATTGCAAGGACAGACGAGAAAGGTATAAATTCTCTTTTATTCACGTTTAACTCCGAGCCCGCTTTTCCTGGGGGGAGATGTGTACACTCTGCCTGGCAGTCTTTTGCCTTCTTGTGATCTTTTCAAGGGTTCGTGCACATTCCAGATGAAGTCTAGGGGAGTTTTGCACTTATTGCAGCCGTCCTGTGGCAGTTGACGCTCTCTCTCTCTCTCTCTCTCTCTCGTTTACTTGTTCATGTAATGCAGGTTACCCGTTCTGTTGTTGTCAGTTATTGCTACTTTGGATTGTTTTTCTGTTTGTTCGTTAGTTTTTCAGGGGGTTTTTGTTTTCTGGTTTGTGTTTTCTGTTTTTTTTTCTTTCAGTTTTCCTTTCCGTAGTCTTTTTTTGTATCAAGGACAAGTCGTAAGGCAGGCACTTGTGCTTAAAATTTTCATCCTTGTAAAATAAAGAGAATTCTGTGTGTGTGTGTGTGTGTGTGTGTGTGTGTGTGTGTGTGTGTGTGTGTGTGTCAGTGTGTGTGTGTGTGTGTGTGTGTGTGTGTGTGTGTGTGTGTGTGTGTGTGTTTCGTAACTGCTACATTCCCTGATTTGTATTTGCTTTTCTTATATTTTTCTTATTACTGCTGTGTTGTGTATGTATGTGTGTTTGTGTGGATGTCAGCCGGCGTGTGTTTGCTGAGTAGATTAGCTGGAAGGTTCAGTTAGGATAGCTATTCCTCTTCCTCACTAGTGTGGCTGAGTTGGTAAAGGTTCACCCTCTAGGACCACGTGCACCTCGTGCAAATGCACAACTGACGCCGGCACGTCTGCTTAGCATGGAGGTTGCACCATTACCACTGACTTGGTAACCCAAACCCTAACTCATTACCAAAAGGTAACCCGAACCTTATCTCTACCTTGAACCTAAATCTGACCTTAACGTGACCTTAACCTAACCTTTACCTAACCTTAACCTAACATTAACCTAACCTTAACCTTAACCTAAAAGGCAAACTATACTAACTGACCACTACTTTGACCGTTCCTGAAGGCCGTCTTCAAATCGCTCTTGCGGAGGAGACGTTAAACCCCAGCCAACCAACTGTGGTGGTGCCAGGCAGGACCCTGTGGCTGCAGGCACTTGCGTGAAGTCGACCCTTGACGGGCGGGCCGTGGGCTGCTGATGGTCCCTGCAGCTGTGCTGATTATGATTTAGACCCGACGTTTACGATTTTGTCCTGATTGTTTCCCCCATCGCCGTGTTTGTAAGCCGCCAGTCGGGAACGAGGGGTGCTCTCTCTCTCTCTCTCTGGCCTCTTTCTCCTCTCCTCTCTCTCCCTCGCCTCGTCAGCAAGTGTAGCTCTTGGTTTTGTCAGTAAATTCCACAACGTCACAACGTGGGACATGAATCAAGTGCAATATTTAGACGGGGTAGTGTAGTGGTGCACTGGCCACATGCACAGCGAGGTTCTTGCTCGCCAAGGATGAGACTATCATCTACACTGTGATTCCGCATCGGGTTGGGCATAGGCAGGTTCTTGTTTGCCCATGAGGATAGTCAGTGTCCGCTCCAAAGAGTATGCTACATACATCCCACATCGGGCTGGGTAGGCAAATTTTGGCATGGTTTGGACGTGGGAGGTCCGGTGATCCCCTCTTCCTTAACATCCAATATAACGTTCAGCGGCGGACTATCTGAACAGTCCGGACTCCCCTAAACAGTTTCCGCTGATGCACACTGACGATGGGCTGATCGATTGTGGTGATAACGATGATGATGACGACGATGACGACGACGGCGACGATAAAGAATATGATGATGACTATGACGACGATGGTGATAAGATGACGAATATGACGATGACGACGACGACAACGATGGCTGATGACGATGACGAACTTTTGACGTTGACGACGACGGCGACGACGAAGGAGACTATATGATGATGACTATGACGACGACGACGATGACGACTAAGATGACGAATATGACGACGACGATGATGTGACAAAGATGATGACGACGACGACAGGAGTTAGTAGATGATGAAGACGATGGTGAGTATGATGATGATGATGATGAGGTTGTTGGGATGTGGCCCGGAAAGCGGGAACGGTAACCCATTCTCCGCACGCCGCCACAGTCGATCTGTTTTTCCACACACAGACGTTTTGTACAGAGAATGCCCAGTCTTCCAGCCACAAGAAGGGCCCTTGCTGTTACAAAGGCCTCGGTGCATATCCCCAAGAGGGTGTCAAAGGACATGGAGCCCCCCAACATGTGCACGGCCATAAACTACCTCGCGGCACCGTGCTCACGCTCAGTGAAAGACTAGTCTTTGATGCTCCGTCCTTCTTCCTGTTGCCACCATCCATCGCTCGGGCCTAGGAAAACACACCACGGTCCTTTTCCTCTACAGATATCCGCTTCAGGTGTTCATGGCTTTTGCCTCTTTACTCGCTCGCAGTTGCTTCCGTCTTCACGAGTGTCACCTTTCATTGTTTTACAAACGTGTGTGTACAGACAGAGTAAGGTTTGCCGTTCTGCAGAAACACGAGACCGGTTCATAACGGAGCCTCCAACGGAAGCCATTTGTTCCGTGTGGAAGCGTTTAGGGAATTGCTCTTTGCTTGTGTTGACGTTGTTCTTGCAACAGATGCTTTCCTCTCAGTTTGTGCTGCAACTTCCCCCCTCACCCCCTCCCCTTCTCAGCCTCCCTTCCCCTTCTCTTCTCATACCGTTCAGCCCACCCCGATACTCAGAGAAATTCTACAGATGCGGTTGAGTGTGGTTTGGGATGTGGAGAGAGGACATGCCTCAACGCCCTTTTAAAGGTCTGAATCTCAACAAAAGCCACAAATAGTGTTTTTAAAAAAGAAAACTATACGACTCAGTACAAAGAGAAAAGCATGTGTAGTTCGATATGACTGAAACGTGGAGAGAAAGGTGTAAGTTCACTGACTGACGTCATTTGAGGAAAAAGACCATTACGTCAATGTCTTTCATTTTGAATCACCCCTTTTCCCAAAACAATGGACGTACTGTGTTTTGCCAGTTAATACACGGCAGAGGGAAAGGGGCGAGGCTCTGGCCTCTCAGTGGGCGCGAGTGGAGTCGTCTATTGAAAAAGGGGTAACTAGGTCGCGCTTGTAATACTTGCACTCACCTACAACAGAAAAGCCCCTCCCTCCCCCCCCCCCCCAACAAAACAACAACAACAAAATCCAACAACAAACAACTAACCCCCTCCCCAAACAAACAAACAAACAAACAAACAAACAAACCCTTTGATGCAAACTCCCTCTGTCTGGCGGTCTCCTACACGTACAAGACGTGAACATCACCAGCAAGATCCCGTGGAACATGGGGAGCCAGGGCCGAATAGCCGATGGAGCCGGTAGGGCGTTAGGGTTTCAGCCGGTTCAGTTCCCAGATTGTGTGTTTGACTCCCGACTAGCGCTTCCTTTTTTTCCCCGCCTTTGATATCACACTTTCACGGTTGAAAAGAACTGAACCCCAAACCCACAACCGACGTTGTTGTCCCGTCATTGAGGGGGGAGCCGGGGTGGCCGAATGGTAGAGCGTTGGACTTCCAATGCTCGGGTCGTGAGTTCGTATCCCGGCTGGGGCCAAATATTTGTGCTGGCTTTTTTCATCGTTGCCCCGTCTTGGATATCACCCGTATGCGGTGGAAAACGACGTTAAACCCTCAAACACCCACCCACCCACCCGTCATTGATGTCATCTTCACTTGGTGGAGCAGGAGGACATAAAATCCGCAAAAAGTCACTCAGCCAATCAACCATCTAACCTATCCGCAAACTGTGTCGTTATCCGTTAGATTGTGGAAAACCCCACCGTCCAACCAACCAACCAACCAACCAACCAGACAATTTCGTCGTTATCCCGTCTTTGATATCATCCTTACATTGTTTGAAAGGAGGACAAAAAAACCCCGACCACTCAACCACTCACGCAACCAACCAACCAACCAACCAAGCAACCGGCCAAATGCGTCGTTATCCCGTTTTTGGTATCGCCCTTACACGGCGGAGCGGGACATAACACCAGCAACCACTCAACCAACCAACCAACCAACCTACCCTACCAACCATCGTCGTTATCAGGTCTTTGATATCACACATACAACGGTGGAACAGGATAGAAAACCCGCAACCATTCAACCAACTGCCAACCAACGTACGTCGTTGTCCCGTCCGGGTTTCGATCACATGGTGGAACAGGGCCCAAAACCCGCAACCAAAGGACCCACCAACCAGCTTACGTCGTTGTCCCATCTTTTGATCACTGTTAGATGTTGGAACAGGACCCAACTGACCCGCAACCAAAACGGCCTACCAACCAACATACGCCGTTGTCCCGTCTCAGTTTGATCACCATTACATGGTGGAACAGGACCCTACCTGCCCGCAACCAGTCAACCAGTCAAAGGGCCTACCAACCAACGTACGGCGTTATCTCGTCTTTGATATCACCTTCACATGCTGGAACAGGAAGACATAACTTACTTGAAACCCGCAAACCAATCAACTAACCAACCAATCTATCAACCAACGTACGTCGTAATGCCGCCTATGGTATCACCCTTCCAAAGCGGGAAAAAGTCCTGAAACTCCGCAACCATTCAACTAATCTCTCTCGCTCTAACTCTCTCTCAATGCTCTATCCTGAATAAAAACGTTTCATCATCATCATCTCTCTCTCTGCTCAGTCTCTCTGTTATGTAGTTTTAATTTATCAGAATTACTGCCACTCCAATACTGTCAATATGTACTTGTTCCACCTCTGAGCATGACCATAAGCGGTGCTTGTTTATGCTCACTAATTGTTTACTTGCACGAATTGTATTACTGAAACAACTTATCAGCCAACCAACCACGGAACCCCACATGCTCCACAACTATCGTACACTGGCAGCAAGATCCCGACCTCACCCGGCCCGACCCGGCCCCCGCCTCGCCAAACAGTGCACAGCGCATCCATCAAACTGCACGTGAGAAACGTGAGGAAACCGGAGGCCCGCGCGCTGATGGTTCTTACAGGGAACACTCAATGGGTCATTTCCCCCGCACGCCGGCACCGCATTGTGTTAGCTATCTCACTACATCCACACGCCGCCTCTTGGAATGCCAGCAATGGAGGAAGGCGGCAAGGGCGGATCCAGGGCTTGAGATGGGGGCTCAGTTGTAAGGTTTAAAAAAAAAAAAAAAAGTCCCAGTGCCGCTCAAAAGGCGCTCATAGAAATCCACCAATACACAACTCCCCTCCTCCCCCTCCCTTTCCCTCCACCCCCTCCCCCCTCTTACGTCTGGATCCGCGCAAACTGTGAGAGAGGGAGAGAGAGAGGGGGGGAGAGGGGAAGGGGAGAGAGAGAGAGAGAGAGAGAGGGGGGGGGAGGGGGAAAGGGAGAGAGGGAGAGGGAGAGAGAGAGAGAGGTGTTTGCAGATACATCCCCTCTCGCCTCTCTCACCTTTGGTCTTTGATACGCGCGTGTGTCTGTGGAACGCAATGAAAAAGCAAAGCCAGCGGATGATTGTACTCTCTCCTTTGAAGGACTCAAAAAAACAATGGCCGCTATTTGCAGAACAAATCGATTTGTTTGTTGTGGTGCCGTGGTGAGGAAGTGGCCACAAGGACTGGAGCCGCAGTTCAGGCTTCATCCCGAACAATCTACCTCAAACCTGAGGTAGACTGCGTGCTGTCCCTCCGCCCACGTGGGGTGCGTCAGACAGCACGTGATTTTTCGGGCTAAACTGTAAGACTGAAGTGAGAATGATGGATATATGCCCAGGACACTGTCGTTGCCAAAAATCATCCAGAGCTAACTGAAAGCTGTTTTCACTGAACACAACATAGGCGAATGCATCCAGTGATGCACTGAGGATCCTTACTGTCAGGAAGAGTTCTGTCCCTTTCAGTGCCGTTGAATCAAGTTAGTTATTTTAGGCTTGACGCCGCGCAGTGAACAAATAGAGCTTACATGATTAGTTCGAATGGTTTACGGCGAGGTAGCGACTCAAACAATCGAACCATCGAGGGGTTAGTCTTTCGCCGTAAACCACTCGAACTAATCGTGTAAGCTGTTTATACCACCACGAGCATGTTCTTTTCTCTTGGGAAATCCAATTTAGTGATCCAAGTGCTCATTTTTGACAGACCTTTTTACAGATACCATTCCCACCGACACCGCGAAAAGAAGTAGTTCCTGCCATGCAATGCCACTGCGTGCTGTCTTGTTTTATGAGTTTGACGAACAAAATTAAATGTGAAGATGACACTGTCCTCTACATGTCCGTCAGTCTCCATCTTTCACAGTTTTTAAAAACAAACTAAAAACCCACTTCTTCCAGTCAGCCTTCTCTCCCTCTTAATTAGCTGCGGATTGGTCTTTGTTGCCTGCACAACTTCCATCTGTAAATACTCCCCCCCCCCAGCTCATTTTACCAAGATCCCAGCTGTATTTTATGAAAGTGATGTGTGTGTGTGTGTGTGTGTGTGTGTGTGTGTGTGTGTGTGTGTGTGTGTGTGTGTGTGTCTCTCTCTCTCTCTCTCTCTGTGTGTGTGTGTGTGTGTGTATGTGTGTGTGTGTGTGTAATTGTAGAGCGCTCTGAGCCAGCATCTGCTGGGATACTGCGCTATATAAAAGCAATTTATTATTATTATTATTATTATTGAAACAAATTGCCAACACAGTAAACTTGATTCAACCATGGAAGAACAATTTCAACGTTTACTATCTGCGGGGCCATATTCTTGCGCTATAATAATTCGTGTATCGGTGTAGAACTGGCTGCAAGCGTCAGCCTCCGTTGCAAAGCCGGGAGGAAAAAAGTGTACGCGTGGGCAGATCCAAACACATTCGACATGTATTGCAGCGATGTGTCGGTCATGAAAGCGCCAAGTTTCACTTGGTTCACATTGTGGAGGCAATATCTTCGAATTTTCATCACGGTAGGCAGAAAACAGTAGTTCGTCTGCGCATGTGTTGCCTTTTCGTCTGCTCGTGTGTCGTGCGTGTGCTCGACTCGTCTCCTTCCCGGCGTTTTGTGGCGTCGTTGGTGGCTATCTGTCTTGTTTACACGTTTCCGGGTAGCGTTTGGCTTGTTGTTTGCCTGTTCTCTGCATTGTCTTTCCGAATGCAGTCAACAACACTTCATTTTTTTTATCCCGGACTTCGGTTTCTCGGCTTGAAACTGAGAAAGGGGCCAGTCATCGACCATACAACGACTTTGACTGACGCACCACTACAATGGTTGCTGATCACATGGGCACAACGCCATCACTACGCTGTGTGAATTTCGTCATACTATTCTTCACGATTACCATGCTGCTTATATTTCAGACACAATATATGGCTTTACGTGAGAGCAATCTGAAGATCGTCGAAACTTTTGAAACGGGTTAGCACCCAAATCACTCAAGTCCATTTTGACTACACCCCGTGTGTGTGTGTGTGTGTGTGTGTGTGTGTGTGTGTGCCGGTCACCTGTGGCAGAGGCATAATTTTGGAAGGACGAGGCAATGCAGTGTCAGTGCGGCAGAGACAGGACTGTGCGGACCAACAAGTCCACCGCTACTGTTGCGACAATGATGAGTCAGACAGCGATCGCCTCCCCTGGTCCGGGCTGCATGCTTTATGGCGTTCCCGCCAGCTAATGAGTGACGTCCCCTGTAGCCGCCCAACGGCAACAACCCTCCCCAAACCATGACCAGGGACGACAACCACGGGGAAGGGGCATAAATCGTCCATCGGCCGCTGGGTTTATGAGCAGGGGCTTGCATGGGTAGTGAAAGTCATTGGGAGAGGTCCTGATCGGGACATAGCAAGATGAAGGCCACACCCTGGGGACACATTTCAGACGATACTGTGTATAGACAGGGATCCCCGAGTACAGGCCGCAGACTGACCCGAGGAGACGGGTGGTGGGTTTCCGAGTGAAGGGGGGAGGGAGTGGGTTTTGTTTATAGTATACGGTCGTTATGGCGTTGTACCGTGACGATCGCTTACATGACAACATCGCTTCCCTCCCTTTCCCGCTAGGCGGCGCTTGTCCCGCTAGCGCTCCGTCCACACACGGCCAGTTTTCTTACTTTGTAAAGTATTCTGTTGCTAAGAGTTTGTGTTTGTGATTTTGAGAACACACCAGGTTTATTCGGCCGTCATACATCCATGTGCCCCCTGACAGGGTTTCTGGAAATAAATAACTTAAATTGAAAAAAAA
>JACVVK020000022.1:490000-495000 GCA_018292915.2 Batillaria attramentaria
ATAAAGATATTCGAATTTGCCCCCCTCTTCCCCCACCCGCTCCCCATCTCCCCTGGAAAAAGACATCCGTATTAACACTTTGTCTGTTCAGCTGCTCCATGCCGCCCACCTGGTGCGTGTTGGTTGTTGAAGCAGTCAGAGCGGCCCCTTCATACAAGGCGTGTTTAATCATCCTTGGCGGCTGTGATGTTATCAGAGGTGTAACACGTGGGGATGAAGATCAGCGATGATAAATAGACTATGCTGTGAACACTTTAAGCGGCAAACTTGAGCATAGTCGAATGGAGTGTGTTGAGAAGGCGTTCGAAGGCAGCCAGCCTTGACGAATGAATTTGTACTGGACCGAATTAAACATTATACACTGATTTAATGAGACTGTTCGCTGCCAGCTCTTGACGAGGAATCGTTTTAACTCTTAGAAGCCCATGCAAAATCGAAAATTGACTTGAAATCTTCAGATCACAAGAAGCCACTTCAAGCCACTAGTGAGATTTAGTAGGATTTCGTACGGACGACTTCGCTGGGCAGCGTAACCCATTTGCATGTAAATTAGGCACGTTACGGGTGCCATTAGCCAATCGCAGCGCGTTAGCAGCTCGCGGCCTCTGCCGCGTGAGCCTATTTTACATGTAAATGGGTTACGCTGATCAACGAAGTCCTCCGTACGAAGTCCTACTAAATCTACCTATAGTTATGCAATCAGCAGCGGGTCTCGGGCCTGGAGGTAAAGGCCCACGCCTTTACATAATAGTGGCTTGAAGTGGCTCCGATTCAGTGTTTTGCAGTGGTTTGTTCTTTTCAACATGTCGTATAGCGGGCATGGGGTGGTAGCACTCGGGCTCTAAAGAGTTAATTAAAGGCCCACAGTCCGACATTTAAAGCTTACGAAACGTTCAATGTTTTGATGGCGTCAGAGACAGTGGATAGGGGAGATGGATGGATGGATGGATGGATGGATGGATGGGCGGGTGGACGTTTAGGAGTTTAACGTCTTGTCTCACCATGTGTGGGTGATATCAAACACGAGACAACGAGACAAAGACCAACACAAATATTTGGCCCCAGCCGGGATTCGAACTCACGACCCGAGCATTGAGAGTCCAATGCTCTACCTTTCGGCTATTCCGGCTCCCCGTGGATAGACGAGACTGGAAACCCCGGGGAGTCATTGCTGTGGCCTCACTGCGTATGCTTTTGTTTGATAAACTATGATTGTTTTGCGTCCGTTCCGAAAGCCTCAGCCTTTTTTTTTTATAGTGGTTATTTATACTGTTTAGTTTTGCAACTTTCATTCAGTGTGAGGTTCGAATGTACAGATTTGTAGTTCTTTTCATCTAAAATTGCCCTTTTCCCCCAAAACTGCAAAGTTTCCAAGTCCGATGTGTGGAAATTTGCTTGATAAACTCTATTTCTCCTTTGAGACATTTGTACCTTCACCTTACGTATTCACGTTTTCGAAGTTCTTGTGCAATGCAGCTTCCAAACAAAAAGTTGGTCCGTCAAAACTTTTTTTTTTTTTTTGGAGTCATTTTGTTCTGGTCAATGCGTCCTTGGCGATGTTTCCAAGAGAGATAATTCATAAACTCATGACTGTGTTTACTGCCCGTCCCCAGTATGTATAGATTTTATTTGTTGAGATTTTCATAACTGTGCTTACTCCTCAGCTGTGTCATGTCCGCTATGCCCTTGCCATCTTTTAGTTTAGATTTCTTAGTTTAGAAGCATAGTATTAGACTTGGACATCACACATTACTTTAGGATCTGTGTTTAATATGTATGGATTTATATGTCTAGATAAATTAATGTAGGGGTGCGCGCGCGCGCGCGCGCGCGCGTGTGTGTGTGTGTGTGTGTGTGTGTGTGTGTGTGTGTGTGTGTGTGTGTGTGTGTGTGTGTGTGAGCCAGAAGAAAATTTTCTGCGATCGACAGACAATAAAGTTATATTGAATTGAATTGAAAAAAAAAAAAATAATACACCCCGGTTACTAGTCTCCCCTATCCGCTGTCTCTGATAACGTCATGCGTCTTCCGACTCGGACACACGCAGGTCGAGTAAACAGAAGCCGAAACACACAGCGTCTTCCAAGTCCTGTAACATTGCTGACCAGGAGAGCTTTGGGTCGTTGGAGTTCTCGTTATCACGGCCAGCAAACGTCAGCGTATTGCATTTAGAGGTCTGTTATCCTTTCGAGCGCGCAGGCGTATTCACATGCGCAACGCTTCCACAACAGAAATTGTCTTTGTTAACCTTAAAAATATTTTAAAAACAACAACAACAACAACAACAACTAATAATAAGGTAGATAAGATATTTTGTTTGGGTTTCAGTCTTGTAAAAATGTGGCCTAGTGGTTACGGCGTTAAAGGGTGAGCGATGGTCTAATAGGCAGAGTGTCGGACTTAGCCGCTGCGCTTCTGAACTGCCGTCACCGCTGTCACTACTGCGATGAAACGTGGGTTCGAGCCCAGTTTGAGCTTGTGATGTGATACCGGTTTCCGAGCTGCTCATCGGGAGTTATCCGGCTTTCTTCCCCCAGCACACTTGAAAAATAGGACAGGTATTGGGTGCCGTTGCACCGCGGCGACGCGCTTCCCCCGGGGGAAGCAGCCCGAAGTTCCAGAAACGGACAATAAAGTAGTTAAAAACAAAAGGCGTTGGGTCGCTACGGATCCTGAGGCGTGGGATCGAATTCCCGGTGGGCAGGAATTTGGTGGGATTTTCCCTGAAGAAATCAAGTCAGTTCCACGTGCAGACTCGATTACGTTGCCTGGGTCTTTCACCGGACCTGATGGTGAGCCAGGCTCTCGCGAAGCGTTCGATGACACAGTAATGGGCTGACCACCTCTCGGTGACACCTTGTCACTCCCAGAAACACTTCCCTGCGCGGCTCTTGGGTTGGATGACACGTGTACACCTCTCAGAGGTCCTAGTGTACGCTGCGGGAGTGACGTAACAGCATCTTTATGACGTCACTCACTTCCACCACTTTGCTGGAAGCTTTCACGCGTAATCTGGCGCCCAGGCGATGGCTCAGATTGTCTTGGGATACGTATCTCTCTCTCTCTCTCTCTCTCACACACACACACACACACACACACACACACACACACACACACACACACACACACACACACACACACACACACACGTGGCAAACACACACACACACACGTGGCAAACACACACACACACACACAGACACACACACGCACGCACGCACGCACGCACGCAAAACCACCACCACCACCACCACCCACACACACACACACACACACACACACACACACACACACACACACACACACTCCTTGATTCGATAAACGGTACAAAAACCCCTGCGACATTTTCTGTGAACAGTGGTGTGCATGTGTCTTATTTCCAAACCCTTCGCACGTGTTGGCTGATTGAGTTTTTCCAACAGTGCGTACAAAAACGCAAATGACCCACCAATGAAATTTTTGACAAGGTTTAACAGAAGCAATATTACATAGACCACCGTCATAAGGCAAAGGTACCATAGTGCCAAGGACTTGACAAACGCTTAAGCCGTTTTACCAGTTTTACTGTAGAATATTTCTTATGAGAAGGGACAACAGTATTCTGTGATGTCGTCAGTCTGGTCTCGTCTTTGGCCTCATCTGATGTTGATTGGAGGAGCGTCCACTGGGAAATTAGACTGCGATTTCATTCACAGGGAGTGATGTCCCCTTCCGTCATTACTGGACCTTTCTTTACACGTCAACGCAATTCACGGCCCATAATTTTCTTCCGTTAATTCTAATTTCAATCATCAAAAACCGTTCTGAGTTCGCTTAGCAGTATCTAACATGGCACTGCTGAAAGTCTCAATACGTATGACGGGCTTGCAGCAGCGTGTGGCATACCTTTCATGGAATGCGCTAACTCTGTGCATCGGAATCAGTCACTTGTAGTCTTTGGTCTGCAAAGCTCTGAGGGGGGCAGGGAACCGACAACCCTGCTCCGGGTCCGTCGATAACTCTAGGTCCCTGCGACGACGACGGCCGCCAAGTCGGGCTAACCGAGACCTAGTCATGATGTCCCTCTCCTCAACCCTGTACCCGGGTCCTCGCTTCTCTTGGCCCCTACGATGACGGCCAAGTCGGGCTAACGGAGACCGAGCCGAACTAAGTGATACCTAAGAAGGGGAAAAAAAAACAAAAACACCCAAAAATACTCGGTGACAAGGAGAGTGGACAGTTGCGAAGAACTTCGAGGTCCCCGTGTTATTTCACAGTGTGCACAGAAGCGGTGAAAACTGTCGCATTTTACCAGCACAGTACATTTTCAGCCTGTTTGGAGACTATTTCCTGCATGAGTTGTCCCTCGTGCATACACAGACCCGCAGCAAGCATGCATTTTCCGTGGGAGCTTTGTGCTCTGCCACGAAAAATGCGTGCTTGTTGCGGCAAGGGAGACAACACATGCAGGCAATACTCTTTAACCAGGCTGAAAATGCACTGTGCTGGTGAATGCGACAGTTTTTATCGCTGCTGTGCACACTGTGAAATAACACTGGGACCTCAAAGTTGTTCGCAACTGTCCACTTTCCTTGTCACCGAATATTTTTTTTTTCCTTCTTAGCTATAACTTAGCTCGGCTCGGTCTCGGTTAGCCCGGGGGAGCCGGGGTGGCCGAATGGTAGAGCGTTGGACTTCTAATGCTCGGGTCGTGAGTTCGTATCCCGGCTGGAGCCAAATATTTGTGCTGGCTTTTTCATCGTTGCCCCGTCTTTGACTGATATCACCCGTAGGTGGTGGAAAAGGACGTTAACCCCCCCCCCCCACCCGGTTAGCCCGACTTGGCCGTCATCGGAGGAGCCAAGAGAAGCGAGGACCCGGGTACAGGGCTGCCCTCTCCTGTAATCGAGGATGTGACTTCCCCGATCACTCATGGGTTACCCGAACTAACTGAGACCGAGCCAGGCTAAGTGATACCTAAGAAGGAAAAAAACAAAAATACTCCGTGACAAGGAAAGTGG
>JACVVK020000022.1:500000-505000 GCA_018292915.2 Batillaria attramentaria
GGTGGGTATACATGTAATTATTGTCAGCTGTCGCTTTTACGGTTGGGGGTTAAAATCTTGCACTTCACCTAGTTGGGGACAGTGCGCGTGCACCGAGTAAATGAGTTTCAATGATTTCACACACACACACACACACACACACACACACACACACACACACACACACACACACACACACACACACACACAATGACGACGACAATAAATCTTTATTTTTCAGCGGTAAAAGTTTTGGCACAAGTATATTCCAACTTGCCGTTCCTAACCTAAATAAGCTAAAAATATGAATGAACAAGAAAGAAAGAAATGGAGAAAAGACCAAAAAACAAAAAAACAAAAAAACAACAACACTATAGTTATAGACACAAATTAAGTAGAAAAATCTAGAGAGGGACAGTGAGCCGGACAGCAGAATGATACAGCGCTGGACTTTCAATGCTCGGGTCTTGAGTTCGAATCCCGGTTGGGGCCAAATATTTATGCTAGCCTTTTTCTCGTTGTCCCATCTTGGATATCACCTACATGTGGTGGAGAAGGACGTTAAAACTTCTAAACACCCATCCCTAGCGAGGGACATATCGTCGTTCACACACACACACACACACACACACACACACACACACACACACACACACACACACACACACACACACACACACACACACACACAGAGAGAGAGAGAGAGAGAGAGAGAGAGAGAGAGAGAGCTGTAGCTCCAGGGAGGAGGAGCCCGGGTAAACGCTATTATGGCAGTTGCGATGTGACCGACTTGGCGGCAGGCCGAAATTAATAGTAATCATCAAACCCACCAACCTTTTTGATGTTGCTGGATTCCCCGCTGGGGCAGATAGCGAAGTTTTAATGAAATGAACATTTAGCGTCGCTTTTTGGGTGATAAAAACGTAATTTGTACGATTACAGGGCCCGTCATTCGCGCACGTGAGTGGAGAGTTATTTCCCCTCGAACTGATCGAAAAGAGACAGTGAGTCTATCAATATTCTACACAAACAGCCCCCCCCCCCCCTCCATCCCCCAACTCCACCTCTCTCCTACCCCCCCCCCCCCCCTTTCTCTTTTTTCTTTAGTTTTCGTGTGTGTATGCCCGGGCTTTTGATACCTGATACGGTTTTGATTTTCTTGATGTTTCTCCCCTATAGAGCGGGATATCATCATCATTAGCAGGAATGTTGATGATGGTAAAAGTTCGTTAGCTGACAACCTCGGTGGGTGGTGCTGACAATAAAGCTGTTAGGCCTGTATGTTGTAATCCACGAGTCTGCCCTACAGTAACCACGGCATGTCGATACTGTACTGCCTGTATAACAGCAGCAGCACCAGCAGAAACAACAACAACAACAACAACAACAACAACAACAACAACAACAACGGCTCACTTAGAAGCTCATCTTTCAGCATATCTGGACTCACAAGCTGTGTTTAGCTGTTTTGGTAGTGTCTAACATCGTGCATTGTACCACTTTGGCTCTTATTTAGTAGTAATAATAATAATAATAATAATGAGTATTGTATAGGCGCTTTACCCAATTTCATGATTCGGCTCAAAGCGCCGCGAGCAGAACCCAACACGCACGCTCAAGTGAATCACACGCATTCTCTCACGCACTGGACATAAACACATTACAATCACGTGGTGCGAAGGGTGACCTCAGCTATTTAAATTTCGGAATTTAGTATTGCGTTTATTTTTTTCAAATTTGGTGAGCTGAACATTTCCAAAGCAGAGGGGGAGGAAGCCGCAGCACCCGGAGAGAACCCCCGACGATCAGCCCGAATGAACGGTGCCACATACGAGAAGGAAAAATTCTTCGCCCCGCGTGGGACTCGAACCCCTGACCTCTCGCATTGGTGACAAGTCTCTTAACCACTAGACCACCGGCCGCCCCAAGACATTATTTTGTCTGTGAGTATCAGTGACGGATGGTTCACGTCAGAGAAACTTTGCTTGTCATCCACAGTTCTGATAGCCGTCGGCGGAACATAATTAACTAAATCATCTGCATCAGCGTAAAAAAAGGGACACCGACTATGACAAACATCTGTTCTGCTTGTGTTTGAAGTTTGATACGGCGAATGTCTCCCACTAGCTCTTAAATGTCAGCCCAAATGGCTCAGTGGTGCTGGGAACTTATTGTCTCCTTCATCGTGCATAGTATAAAGGGACGTAATTATCGTGGTATGCTATTGTAAGTGTCCTGATAGTATAATAGCAAGAGCAATTTCTGCAGTTCAGTTCTCTTTGGAAAACAGTCCTTGGAGTTTAGTCAAACTGATTTGTGGAAAGCGTCTGTCAGTACACCGACTGTCGAACCTAACTGGACGAGTGGGAATTCAATCACCCTTTCACGTATGCGCGCACGTGTGTGTGTGTGTGTGTGTGTGTGTGTGTGTGTGTGTGTGTGTGTGTGTGTGTGTGTGTGTGTGTGTGTGTGTGTTTAGGAAACAACCATGGCACCCTCGTAAGTTGAATCCTCCCGCCTGAAAGCAAACGCAAACGCAAACCGCCGGTAACCGCAACCAACCAACCAGCCAGCCAACCCACCCACCAACCAACCAACCAACCAACCAGCCAACCAGCCAACCCACCAACCAACCAACCAGCCAGCCAACCAGCCAACCCACCAACCAACCAGCCAGCCAACCAGCCAACCCACCCACCAACCAACCAACCAGCCAGCCAACCAGCCAACCCACCAATCAACCAACCAACCAACCAGCCAACCCACCCACCAACCAACCAACCAACCAATCCAGCCAACCAGCCAACCAACCAACCAACCAACCAGCCAGCCAACCAGCCAACCCACCAATCAACCAACCAACCAAGAAAACAAAACTGGAGGCGACTGGTCAAGAAACATCGACTGCTGTCAAACGTACATTTCGCACACAGTTCACGCTGTAGTTATAGAAACTCATCGCATCCACTGTTATCCTGAAAAAGCTATCGCGGACGATACATTTCTAGCGACAGTCACAGCAAACCCTTTTCCTCTCCACGTCTCTAACACGTTCCCGATCCCCTCCAGCACTACATGAAATAAAAAAAAAAAAGGAACAAATAGGCCCCAGTGGCCAAAGCGCACGGGACGATCAAAGGCAAATGGTTCCTATCCTGCCGTTTTATCGTAATCCCCTAACGGACGAAATCAAGGATTGACACACAAACATGAAAACGTAGACGGCTGATGTCTCGCTCTCCAGATCGCTTTTTTTTTTTTTTTTTTTTTTGTTTCGTCCCACGGGCCAGGCACTGTCAACGTGTCTTTTGAGTGGCGTTGCTCGGACTCTCATCGTTGGTTCCGTCTGTTATGAGTGATTGTTACATGGTGGGCGGCGAAGCGAGGGCTATTAATGACGATAGGATGTTCCCGGTGGACAAAGTTTGGCGTTTTTGTTGCTCGTGTAGCTTTTTGTTTGTGGACACGTCTGTTCCACCTTTAGCCTCGGCAGGCCACGTATTTTACTGATCACGAGGGGAGCGGGTGGCCGGAGGGTGAGGGTGGGGGTGGATGAGGGGGGGGGGGGAGGAGAGAGAGAGAGACCAGAGGGTGAGGGTGGGGGTGGTTGGGGGGGAGGAGAGAGAGAGAGAGAGAGAGAGAGAGAGAGAGAGAATTTCTCTCTCTTTTTTCCCGGTGCTTGCTTTCTTCAGTGTCTGGAGGGATGGCGCGCGCGCGCGCGCGCGCGCGTGTGTGTGTGTGTGTGGGTGTGTGTGTTTTTGGGGGGGGGGGGGGTACTGTTAAGTGATGGGCATTGAAAATAATTTGGAAGCGGATGGCGATGGAAAGGTTCCCCTCTCTACTCTCCCAGCATTAACCACTACTCCCCCTCGTCGCCCCCCCCCCCCCCCGCCCCTTCCCCCGCCCCTTCTCAAGTGTGTGTGTGTGTGTGTGTGTGTGTGTGTGTGTGTGTGTGTGTGTGTGTGTGTGTGTGTGTGTGTGTGTGTGTGTGAGAGGGAGAGAGAGAGAGAGGAGAGAGAGAGAGAAAGAGAGAGGAGGAGTAGGAGAGAGATGAATGAGTCATTTCAGATATGAACGCGATTCAGTGAAATAAAACATCTCGGATGACCGCGATCTGCACCATAAAGTCTAGACTGCATGATCAATATTATCATAAAAAGGGACGTCAAACCGTAGATAACACATCTCATAATATTCACCATAAACCCCCCGGAGCAGAACCCTCGATCTCAAGATCATCACCTCTCAAATAGGCCGGAACTGAATTGGTGTGTTCAGCATCATACCACTGAGGACAATGCATAGTTACAGAATCACATGGTCTGCCAATGCAAATGAAACCGAAACGCACAGCGTCTGCCACAAACTGCACTGAAGCGCCGATTCGCCTCTCATCTTATCTCTGCCACAGTTGATGATCACTGTGCGCAAGTAGGTCGATCCGTCTCCCCATCAGTGCGCTGCGAGCGTGACTCGTAAGCAGCCAAAACCTCTTCGCCGCGCCAAACACGCGAAAAAAAACGAATTGGAACCGAAACACTACGTGAACAAATGATCACATCCACAAAGTAGTTCCCGGGAAACGTGAGCCTAGTTGTTTAATAATAATAATAATTATTGTATAGGCACTTTACCCTATTTCAAGAATGAACTCAGTCAAAGCGCCGCGAACTGAACCCAACACGCACGTTCACGTGAATCACACGCATTCTCTCACACACTGGACATAAACACATTACAATCACGTGGTGCGAAGGGTCAGCTCAGCTATTTAAATTTCGGAATTTAGAATTGCATTTATTTTTCAAATTTGGTGGGCTGAACATTGTCGTTGATAGTTTGATTGTCGTTGGTTTACATCTTTAGCGTGTTGTTAACAGCTTTGATATCTGCATTGCCAAAGACAAAGCAAAGGACACCGGGAGATGAATGACGCTTTTCTGTTTTGTAGTTAAATGTATGTGTGTGGAGGCATGCTGTGTGTGTTTCTGGGTGAGACTGAGAGTGTGTGTTCACTGTAA